>JASDQU010242279.1:62316-77969 GCA_032191745.1 Picea mariana
AATTGTTAGCCATCAGATTAGAATTTTAGATTAAAAGGTCATTAATCATGCCCATGGCCAATAGGTATATGCCTTTCGACGTAATTAAAATTGTTAGAGTTGTTCCCTTCCTTTCAGCGCGTTGCCTTTGACATAAATGTTGACGTGTTCATTGAACTATGAAGCCTCATATAGTCGGTCAAACGTCCATGAGAGGTAGTGGTTTTCTCCTAATTGATTAAAACAAGATTTAAATTTATGGCGGGTGCCATGTCAATTGCTCGTGTACTGCCTTCAAAGAATCGACATATATTTTCCATCCAAACAAATAATTCGTTATGCAGAGACCTCTACACCTACAATTAAGCAAAATTGAAAGCTTTGACGTGCAACCTTTTCGTTCCCAAGATGACACCAGGCGTGACCGTGATCATGGCAGATTACTTCAACATTGCAGTGAGTTAATAAGCGGTAGGTTTTTTCAGTTTATTGGTTTAGGATTCACGTCGGGTCGATAGTGCATGAAGTCTACTCTGCACAACGCAGTTTCAAATACTGTGCACCAAACAGACTATGCGACAGAGTTCTCAAGACCACTGCGTAGTGCACAGACTGCCCAATTTGTTGTGTGTTGTGAATACACACACTTAATGAAATGATTTATGAATGTGGAATAACACAGTGTTGTGCTTAACAATAAACTTAGAAATAAGATAGAAACTTGTCAATACACAAAATGCTTGATATTAATGAACTTCAACGCAGTGCGCGAATACAAAAATACAATGATAGAGGTGAGCTTCGGCTCCAATGACTTCTTCCACTGATTTCACAGACACAAAGCATGTTCTCAGACTTCTTCAACTCCTCAGTTGTTACTAGTTATCAATTGTTCTCTCTACCTCTCTTTTACTTTACATACTACATCATCCAACTAACTAAACGACTTAGACTTATATAGACTCCGACTGAGACTTCCTACAAAAACTAAGACCGACTCAACATTAAACATGACCATAACTACGACTGAATCTTCAACCACTTAATTTAACTCGAGAGGATAGAAATTGACTCCATTTATAGCTCTCCTGCTTACCGACTGACTTTTGAGTAAATGTGCGACTTTTGCACTTGCAGACTGTCGAAATGAGTGACTGATAATTCGTCTACTGATAGAATGACTGACAGACAAATCGACAAAGACATGAAGATCTCACCGACTTGTAACTACTATTTCCAACACTACTCCTTAATTATAAGTAGGTGGGATTACATAAGAAAATACATCAAAAATTGAATTTACAATTTTACTGTCACTCATCTGTTACTGCGCGGACTCCAAGACTATTGTGCACATGCTGAAATGCATATCTTTCTAAAGACTTTGTGAAAATGTCGGTGACTTGATCTTTTAATCTGCAAAACTCTAAACAGATCTCTTTGTTATTCACCAATTCTCTAATAAAGTGATACCTTGTATCTATATGCTTGGTTTTCTTGTGAAACACATGATTCTTTGATAACATGATGGTTGAATTGTTGTCACATAAAACTGTTGTTGGTTCTTGTTTTTCTTGCAACAAATCTTTTAATATTCTTCTGTAATGTCCCCCACCTCTTAATGAGGAAGTTCTGAGAAGACTCAGTGGCCTAGGCATCCCCACTAGGCCATAGTCTCACACTAAGGGGAAGGGTCAACCAAACTAAGGCTATATTCTTAAGTTGACTTAATAAAAAGGTGAAAAAGAGTTAAAAGATAACTCAATGGAGGAATAGAAGCGTTGGAGGTTGAGTTAGGAGTTAACCCTAGGGGTTAACTTAACTCAACGAGGAAATAGAATAAAAGTATAAAGAGGAGGTTGGGGCGCACCTATTATTCATTCTGGATTTTGATATTTTGTTTGTTGGTGTTCTTGAGCATACAGTTTTGAGGGTTTTGATATTATAAACCCTAATGAGCAGCTCAGTGGTGAAATATTCCACTCACCTAGCTCCAAGCTTGGTCTCGGGGATGAAATACTCCACCCACACCATTCTACAGCTATCATCTCTCTAGGAGGACTAGCAGGGTCGTACCATTTGTATCAGCAGGACTATACCAGCTAGGGTTTTCTTGCAGGGGCGCACTTGTTGTTGAGGAAGAGTTCGATCTAGCATCAGGAAGGATCTTGAGAGGTTTCCAGCATTAGGGTTTTGCTTGCAGGCCCTTGCTCATCAATTTAAGGGCTTCTTGGAGGAGTTATCACATCCCTATCATTTACTGTAGGTTGGGACGATTTCAGGAGGAAGGGTACGACTTGGAGATTCAGTAATTCTCAAGTCTAGAAGGCTACAAGATAGATCTGACCTTGAGACTTCTCTCAAGTGCTTGTAGGTGCTCAATCTATCATCTGGGAGAGTTTTAGACGATTTGGAGGACACATCCAGCTAGGCCGTACTATTGGCCATATTCAGGGTTTCAGGAGGGCTGTACCATCCTAGGGTTTCTGCAGTTTAAGAGGGAAGCCTCTGTATTTGAGATCCATCTTTCATGAGGAGGCTTCCATTGCCTTAATCTATCATTGGAGAGAGTTTGGAAGCATCAGAAGGTCTACATCTTCAGGAGGGTCGAACCCTTGGTGTCCATTGTCTTCAGCACGCCGTACCAGCAATCATCAGGGTCATTCCAGTTGCTTGGGGGTTAGGCTGAAACCCTGGTTTTACAGTTGAGCATTCACCTTCTATTGGTAGCCTTTGGGAGGCTTGATTTATATATCTGGGAGCATTTTGTATGAAGCTCTAGTATTGTCTTGAAGCCATCTATTCAAATATGCTTCTCTATTGTATCAGGTGCTTGCTTTCTTATAATAAAGTTCAGTTATTTGCTTATGGTTCCTATCTTGTGTAGTGTTGATGATCTTCATATGATGACAATGATGTTTTGTAAATCAATGGCTAAATAACTGAATAAACCCTAAGGCTGAAATATTCATGGTCAACCTACATACACAACAAATAACAATCAAATCAGTGGTTAGTTAGTGATTCCAAGCAAAAAATTGGCTTAGGATCATTACAGTGGTATCAGAGCTTTGATCCTCCAAACCTATGGGGGATTAGCGCATGCAGAGGTACAGTGGAATCTTTATGGGCATAAGGAAGAAACAAACCAGTGAAATAGAAGCCAAAATGGAGGGTTCATAGGATGATCGTGAGCCACAAGGCTTGGCCTACTTAGCAACTGAATTCCATAGGACCCTAAATCTTACAGAAAGCAACTTGGTCCATCATTTGTAGGAAATCCAGGAGACAAACCGAAGGGAACGGGCCAAAATCACTGAGACCTTAAAGAAGGTAGATGGGAATCTAAGGAAGATTGATGAGAACCAGGCGATGATAACCCAGCTCTTGATGCAGATGACTCATCAGGGGAAGGACCCTGAGATGTATGGAAACAAAGTGGTTGGTGGATCTGGTGGATCCCAGGGTGAAATTAGATATAATCCGGAGAAATCTCCCAAATCCGAGGGAAGCCATGAAGGAGGCACGTCATATGGACAAGTGGGTAGCAGGGCTAACCCTAGACCATACTTGCCCACATTCATAGATGAACAGGTGCAACAGGAGCAGGTGGATGACTTTGTGGAGCAGATGGCACAATGTACTAAGGAGTACTACGGCCTGGATATGATCATTCAGAGACAGATGTCCCTAGATCAATATTGCCAACTCAAGTTCAGAAATAAGCCCAGGTCAAACCATAGGAGCAGTTTTGAGTTTGAACGGAGAACAGGAAAGATAGAGATCTCATACTTTGATGGCACAACCAAGATGACAGCACAGGCATGTGTGCAAAAGATAGATACCTATCCACAGCTAAATCCCATGAGGGAGATGGAAGCCATCAAATTTGCCACCATGTACTTGGATGGAAAGGCTCATGATTGGTGGTGCCATGGACTCACCACACTAGGCCACAATCAGATAGTGTCCTACACAGAATTCACTCAGAGGCTTATTGATAGATTTGATCAAGGGGATATGGAGCTACACTTCAGGGAGCTCACACAGCTTAAACAAATAGGTACAACTGAGGCATTAATTGAAGAATTTCAGAGGTTGGCCGTGATGGTGCAAGATATATCACCAACCAGACTCATGATGCTCTTCATTGAGGGGCTGACGGAACCCTTGAAGGGTTGGGTTAAGGATTTTAAGCCTACCAACCTACAGGATGTTATCTGGAGGACGAGGGACCTGGGACCAGCTGCTAGGCTGAAATTTAGGCCTAGACCACCTTTTAACACTGGAGGGAGAGACCAAAGACCTCCAATGAACCAGGGAGGACGTGAGCCAAGGGGTTTTGACAGGGGCCATGGCAGAGTGGACGAGAACACCAGAAGGGAACTGAGGAGGAAGCAACTTTGCTTCACTTGCAAGGAACCATGGAACCCAGCACACAAATGCATGGGTCGTGGTCAAGTGCATTACATAGAAGTCACTTCAGACAACGAGGAAGAGGAGGATATCGGCCAAATACAGAACATTGAGGCCAAAACCATTGAGACAGCAGAGGAGGAGATCACAGGACATGACAATACAACTGAGGAGAAATCCACCTTAGCATCTATCAATAGAGTGCCCAAATATAACACCTTCCGGATGAGGGGAATCTTGCAGGGACAGAAGGTATCAGTTCTGATTGATGGGGGAGCCTCTCATAACTTCATTGATTTAGCATTGTTGAAAAGAAGGCATATACCCACAGTAGAGTTTGAAGGGTTCAATGTGGAGGTAGCAGGTGGAAGCACTATGCCTTGTGACAGTTACATTCCTAGTATGAAGCTTACATTGGGTAGGCATGAGTTGGTACAATACGTCTATGTCATGGACCTCCCAGATACCAACATCGTCCTTGGAGTTCAGTGGCTCAGTACGTTGGGGCCTATCACCACCAACTACAAAACCATGGAGATGTCATTTACAAAGGAGGGTGGACGAAAGGTAGTGCTCCAGGGAATGACAGGGAATGCTGCAAAGGTGGTCATTGCCAAGAGGATGGAGGCCATGTTCCAAAGAGATGAGATAGTATATGCAGCAGAATGCAAAATTTCAGCATGTGTGGATGAGCAGGGTAAGGTTCACTACACCCCAAAGATCCAAGAGATCCTTGACAAACACCACAAGGTGTTTGGATCGATTCCTCCAGGGGTGCCACCAGATAGGGGGTTTGAGCATATTATTGAGCTAGAGGGAGGATCTAAACCAGTCATCACCATGCCATACAGGCATCCGAATAAGTACAAAGACGAGATAGAGAAGGCCATCAAGGAAATTTTTGACATGGGGCACATTAGGCCAAGCACTAGCCCTTTTGCTTCTTCAGTAGTGCTTGTTAAGAAGAAGGATGGTACTATGAGAATGTGTATCGACTTCAGGGCCTTGAATAAAAAGACAATAAAAAATAGGTACTCGATACCAAGGATTGATGAGCTGCTAGACGAACTGCATGGAGCTGTCTACTTCACAAAGATTGACCTTCGTTCTGGCTATCATCAAATCAAGATGAGGGAGGAAGACATCTCAAAAACAGCTTTCAGGCATCATTACGACCACTATGAGTTCTTAGTGATGCCCTTCGGATTAACCAATGCCCCTGCCATGTTCCAATCTTGCATGAACCATGTGTTCAACAAGTAGCTGAGGAAGCACCTATTGGTATTTTTTGATGACTTGCTCATTTACAGCAAGACGTGGGAAAAACACCTCCGGCATGTGGATCAGATTTTGTCAATCATGGAGGAACATTCACTATACGCTAAGGAGTCCAAATGTGAGTTTGGAATGACAGAGGTGCTTTACTTGGGGCACATCATAGGAGAAAAAGGGGTCCAGGTACATCAGGAGAAAATAAAGGCCATTATGGAGTGGCCTACTCCTAAGACACTCACATAGTTAAGAGGATTTCTGGGCATATGCACGTACTACAAGAAATTTGTCAAGGGGTTTTCTCAGCTATGTGCACCCTTGACATATTTGACTAAGAAAGGAGCCTTAAAATGGAATGAGGAAGCTCAAATGACGACGGACAAGATGAAGAAGGTGATGAGCATGTGCCCAGTCTTATCCCTTCCAGACTTAGGCCTGCCTTTCCCCTTGGAATGCGATGCATCAAGAGAAGGGATAGGGGCCGTACTAATGCAAAATAGGCACCCTCTTTCCTATGAGAGCTGAAAACTCAGGGGTCCTGAGCTACTCTACAACATTTATGACAAATAAATGTTGGTTATCATGTATGCATTAGCCAAATTCCGGTAATATCTAGTAGGTGCACGGTTTGTGGTCAAATCAGATCATAACAGTCTTAAATACCTATTAGAATAGAAGGGTCTAAATCAGAGGCAACAAAAATGGGTAAGCATAATACAGGCCTACGACTTTGACATTGAATTTGTCAAAGGGAAGAACAACGTGGTGGTTGATGCATTGTCTAGAAGGCCATCCATCTTTGCCATGACAAGTGTATCAGTTGACTGGAAGGAACACTTGGTGATGGAGTATGCAAAGGATCAGTTCACTTGTCAGCTATTGGATGGACAGGTATAGGATGATAACTTCACGATTATAAATGACCTCATCTACTACAAGGGTTGAATCTTTTTGGTTCCTGGATCAGCCTTCAAGGCCAAAGTGTTGCAGGCGTGTCATGACTCACCAATGGCAGGGCACCAGGGGATCAATAAGACGTACAGGCAGGTAAGAGAGAGGTTCTCATGGAAGGTACTCAAGGAGGATGTGATTAATCACGTCAAGGAGTGTACTACATGCCAGATGAACAAGGATGAGCACACTCACCCAACAGGATTACTACAACCCTTACCCATTCCATAGAACAAGTGGTAAATCATATCCATGGATTTCATCATCGAGTTGCCAAAAACACAAGGGAAGGACTGCATTTTTGTAGTGGTAGACAGGATGACGAAGTTTTCACACTTCTTCTCCATAGCCACAGACTTCAGTGCAACACAGGTGGCCGAATTTTTCTTCAGGGAGATTTTTAGGTTGCACAACCTACCCAAAACCATTGTCAATGACAGGGATAGCAGGTTCATGAGTACCTTTTGGCAGGAATTGTTCAGATTGGTTGGTATGGCATGGAACCCTAGCACCAGCTATCACCCTCAGATGGATGGCCAAACCGAGATAGTCAACAAGTGGGTAGAAGGTTACCTCAGGAATTATGTAGCAAGACAGCAGAAGGCATGGGCCAGGTGGTTGCATTTAGAAGAGTACTGCTACAACACCACCTAGCACGTGTCCATAGGCATGACACCATTCAGAGCCTTATACAACTATGATCCACTATCTTTTGTAGAGATTTATTTCGATGACAGCAGGGCACCTATGGTACAGGATTAGGTACAACAGAGCCAAGACATTCTCAAGGAGATGAAGGATCATCTACAGAGAGCACAGAACCAGCAGAAGGTCCAAGAATACAAGCACACAGTTGAGCGTACTTTTGAGGTTGATGACTTAGTCTATCTAAGGCTCCAACCATATATACATGCTTCTATAAAAAGAAGCAGAGCAGAGAAGCTACAACCACGTTTATTTGGGCCTTACAGGGTTAGTAGGAAGATAGGGGTCGTAGCTTATGAGTTGGAGCTCCCACAGGGCATCAGGATACACAATGTCTTCCATGTGTCTTGCCTGAAAAGGGCCATCGACCAACACATCACGCCCATCGAGATACTACCTCCCATGGACAAAGAGGGGCAACTTGTTTTGATTCCGGAAGAGATACTAGAGGTTCGGGAGAAGAGACTCAGGAAGAGAAGCATCAAAGAGTACTTGATAAAGTGGAAGGATCTACCCATTGAGGATGCCACGTGGAAAAATGAACAAGTGGTAAAGGAAGAAGGTTTAGAATTGCTTGAGGACAATAAATTTCTAGCAGGGGAGACTGTAATGTCCCCCACCTCTTAATGAGGAAGTTCTGAGAAGACTCAGTGGCCTAGGCATCCCCACTAGGCCATAGTCTCACACTAAGGGGAAGGGTCAACCAAACTAAGGCTATATTCTTAAGTTGACTTAATAAAAAAGTAAAAAAGAGTTAAAAGATAACTCAATGGAGGAATAGAAGCGATGGAGGTTGAGTTAGGAGTTAACCCTAGGGGTTAACTTAACTCAATAGAGAAATAGAATAAAAGTATAAAGAGGAGGTTGGGGTGCACCTATTATTCATTCTGGATTTTGGTATTTTGCTTGTTGGTGCTCTTGAGCATACAGTTTTGAGGGTTTTGATATTATAAACCCTAGTAAGCAACTCAGTGGTGAAAGATTCCACTCGCCCAGCTCCAAGATTGGTCTCGGGGATGAAATACTCCACCCACACCATTCTACAGCTATTATCTCTCTAGGAGGACTAGCAGGGTTGTACCATTTGTATCAGCAGGACCGTACCAGCTAGGGTTTTCTTGCAGAGGCGCTTGTTGTTGAGGAAGAGTTTGATCTAGCATCAGGAAGGAGCTTGAGAAGTTTCCAACATTAGGGTTTTTCTTGCAGGCCCTTGCTCATCAGTTTAAGGGCTTCTTCGAGGAGTTATCACGTCCCTATCATTTACTGCAGGTTGGGATGATTTTAGGAGGAAGGGTATGACTTGGAGATTGAATAATTCTCAGATCTAGAAGGCTACAAGCTAGATTTGACCTTGAGACTTCTCTCAAGTGCTTGTAGGTGCCCGATCTATCATCTGGGATAGTTTCAGATGATTTGGAGGACACATGCAGCTAGGCCGTACTATTGGCCATATTCAGGGTTTCAAGAGGATCGTACCATCCTAGGGTTTCTACAGTTTAAGAGGGAAGCCTTAGTATTTGAGATACATCTTTCATGAGGAGGCTTCCATTGCCTTAATCTATCATTGGAGAGAATTTGGAAGCATCAAAAGGTCTACATCTTCAGGAGGGCCGAACCCTTGGTGTCCATTGTCTTTAGCAGGCCGTACCAGCCGTCATCAGGGTTGTACCAATTGCTTGGGGGTTAGGCTGAAACCTTGGTTTTGCAGTTGAGCGTTCACCTTCTATTGGCAGCCTTTGGGAGGCTTGATTTATATATCCGAGAGAATTTTGTATGCATCTCTAGTATTGTCTTGAAGCCATCTATTCAGATCTGCTTCTCTATTGTATCAGGTGCTTGCTTTATTATAATAAAGTTCAGTTATTTGCTTATGGTTCCTATCTTGTGTAGTGTTGATGATATTCATATGATGACAATGATGTTTTGTAACTCAATGGATAAATAACTGAATAAACCCTAAGGCCGAAATATTCATGGTCAACCTGCATACACAACAAATAACAATCAAATCAGTGGTTAGTTAGTGATTCCAAGCAAAAATTTGGCTTGGGATCATTACATCTTCTCATCCATACTGCTTGACACGCTGCGCTTGTAGATGTGGCATACTCTTCCTCTACTAAAGAAAGAGTTACTATGGGTTGCTTCCTTGATGCCCATGATACTAGACCTATTCCAAAATGAAATGTGTACCCGAAGGTACTTTTTCTGTCATCTATGTTGCCTCCAAAATCACTGTCAGTGTATCCAATGAGTTTGAAATCTTCTGAAGTGGATTACTGAATGCCAAAATCTTTTGTTTCATTCACATATCTCAGGATTATTTTTCCTTCCTTCCAATGTGATTCTTTTGGTGTTTCCATGAACCTTGAGATTTGGCTCACTCCATACATGATATCAGGTCTTGTCGTTGTGAGATACATAAGACTACCTACTAGTCTTTTAAACAATGTGGGATCCACCTTAGACCCTTTATCTTCCTTTCTTAACTTCAGTCATATTATGATAGGTGTTGGTGCTGCTTTTGAATTCACCATATTGAATCTTTTCAATATTTCATGTGCATACTTGGACTATGAGATAAATATACCAGTTTTGGACTGGTGCATTTCTATTCCCAAAAAATATCTCATTAGCCCCAAATCAATCATTTCAAATTCATCCTTCATTACTAACTTGAATTCTTCTATGCCAAAGTTACTTGTAAAGATCAAATCATCCACATATAGACAAACAATTAAAATGTCACCTTGCCGATTTGATTTGATGTACAGTGTTGGCTCACTTTCACTTCCCTGAAATCCATTTTGAGTGAGATATGAATCTATGCGATTGTACCATGCTCTCGGAGCTTGATTTAAACCATACAATGCCTTATTCAATCTGTATACTTTGTCTTCTTGTCCTGGAACCTCATAACCTTGTGGTTGTTCCACATATACTTCTTCTTCTAAGTTTCCATTCAAAAATGTTGATTTTACATCCATTTGATAAACCGACCATTTGTACTGTGCGACAATTGCTAACACAGTTCCAGTTGTGTCTTTGCATGCAACTCGTGCAAATGTTTCATTGAAATCAATTCCAAATTTTCGTGTAAAGCCTCTTGCAACTAACCTTGCCTTCTACTTCTGTACATTTCCTTCTGCATCTTGCTTGGTTTTATAAATCCACTTGACACTTATCACATCCTTATCTGTAGGTACATCTATCAATTTCCATGTTTGATTGTTCTCTATGCATCTGATTTCTTCATCCATGGCTTGTTCCCATACATTCTCTTTGACAGCTTCTTCAAAAGTTAATGGATAATCTATTTGTGAAAAAAGAGCAAAAACTGAAAATGAATTTGTTGCGTCTTCATTGTAGATGTCGTGCAGACTTCTTGTCTTTCTTGGTAAAAAACTTGCTAATGTTGGATCGAGGGATGTAGAACTACTTGGACTACTCGCTGATGTTTGATGCGCTCTAGGTGTAGACTACGCACCTGTTGATCTTACTGGAGTATTATGCGCGGTGATTTGCATCGCAGTGCCAGGTGTAGATGGGATTGCGCACTGACTTATGCATGGTGTTTGAACAACTTCATCTTCTGTTTCATCATGCTCCATTGTGTTAATAATTTTGACTGTCTTTCTTATGCTTCCATCCCATGCTTCATTTTCCACGAACTAAACATTGCGGCTGATTATGAATTTTCTTGCGACCGGGTCATACAGCTTGTATCCTTTTGTTTCTTCAGAATACCCAACAAATAAACATTTATGTCCTTTGCTGTACAACTTCCTTCTAAGCTCATCTGAAACATGTGCATAAGTGACACAACCAAAAAATTTTAAATGCGCCACATTGTGCTTTAATCTTGTCCAGGCTTCTTGAGGAACTCTGTTCTTCACACTTTTCATCAGACATATGTTTAATATGTATACTGCAGTTTCTATTGCCTCAGCCCAATACTCATTTGACAAATGTTTCACTGTCAACATACTGCGCACCATTTCCATGATGATTCTGTTCTTTCTTTATGCGACACCATTTTGTTGTGGTGTATATCACGCGGTAAATTGCTTGTAGATGCCATGAACTTTACAAAAGTTTTGGAATTCTCTTGAAATGTATTCTCCTCCTTTGTATGTTCTTAGACACTTGATGTAATAACCACTATGCTTCTCCACAAGTGATTTAAATTGTTGAAAACAACCCAATGCGTCAAATTTATGCTTTAGGAAATAAATCCATGTCTTTCTTGAGAAATCATCAATGAATGTTAGAAAATAAGTATTGTCTCCTATAGACAGAGTTTGCATTGGTCCACAAATGTCTAAATGTACAATTTCTAGTGGAGCTTTTGCTCTGTAAGACTTTCCAACTGGGAATGATTCTTTGTGTTGCTTGCCAAATATGCAGCCTTCACATATCCTTTATGGTTTTTCAATCAATGGAAAACCTTTTACCATATCCTTTGTGTGTAGCACCTTCAGACCTCTAAAGCTCAAATGTCCAAATCTGAAATGACATAACCATGAATCATCCTGTATTTTAGATTGGAATGTTGCCTTCATTTTTGTGTCATTTTCTCCTTTCTTGACACTGCTTGCACTACTTTCTTCATTAGAGCTGTGCACACTTTCTACTGTAAATGCAGTGTTTGACTGCACACTTTTTCCTTTACTAACAACTAGTGTTGTATTCTTCTTCTTGGCTGGCTTCAATGTCAATGAGAACATCATGTTACTTGTCATATGGATTTTTGCAATAAGTAGATTGCTTGGGAATTTATCCATGATCACACAATGATTATCTTCCATGTAGATTCTGTATCATTTTTGCAACAGTTGTCCTGTGCTCATCAAATTATGCTTCAGATCAGAAACATAATATACATCAAACATGACTTTTTGTTCTCCTTTCTTGGTTAAAATGTTTATATTGCCTTTGCCTAAGATAGTGACTTGGATATTTGTTACAAGTGTAACCTTGGTTTGAACTGACTCATCCAAACTAGAAAACAATTATATGTTTCATGTCATATGATTACTACAACCTGAATCTAAATACCATATGTCACAAGGACTTGCTTGAGCAACATTGCATTCAACTGGTGAGACTATATGCATTTCTTCAGTGTGCGCCATAAACATAGGGCAAGTTTGGTTATTTGGTTGTTTGACTGATATTGACTTTGATTGTTTCGATTATACTGTCTCTTTCTGCACTCATATGCATAATTTCCATACTTTTTACAGTAATGGCATTGAATCTTTGATTTGTCAGTTTTATGACAACTTAACTGAATGGTACTTGGGTTTGGACCTCTTCCACCAGTATTTCCAGGACTGCTAATGCATCCACCTCTGACATAACTTCTTCCTCTGCCTCTAGGGTTAGTTCTCCCCCTTCCTCTTCCACGTCTTATAGATGATTGCATGGAAAATGCATTCTCTAATGATGTATTTGACCTATTCGATCTATGTTCATGATTGATGAGGGAAGCTTGTAGTTCATCTAGGATGAACTGACTTAAGTCTTTCCTCTCTTCTAGAGTCACAAGAAGGGTATCAAACTTATGAGGAAGACTCCTAAGTACCTTCTCAACAACTTTTCTTTCTTCTATGGTTTCACCATGAGACTTAATCTAATTTATCAGGCCAATGACATGGGTATAAAATGAATCTACTGAATCTGTATCTTTGATTGACAAAGTTTCAAAATCTCTTCTAAGAATTTGTAGTCTTGAAGTCTTTACTTTTTCCATAACTTGATAAAAGGTTTGTAATATGTCCCATGCTTCCTTGGCTTACTTTGTTGATGCAACTCTTGGAAGTATGCTCTTATGCATGGTTTGATGTATGTAAAACAACGCCTTTCTATCCTTCTTTCTTTGATATTTCAAGACATCCTTCTCAACTTGTGTGAGGGAATTGTAAGTTGCCTGATGTATTGGTTCCACATAGCCATTCTCGATTATCTCCCATACGTCTTGGCCTCAGAACAACGCCTTCATGGTCAAGAACCACATTTCATAATTCTTTCATGTAAAAGTGGGAGGTTGCATATTTGAGGTAGAAGCCATTTTTCACTTTTCAACAGAGTTTATTCTTTTGAACTTGTTTTGATAGAACAAAGCTCTGATACCAGATCTAGGATTCACATCGAGTCGACGATGCACGCTGTCTACTCTGCACAACACAGATTCAAATACTGCACACCAAACAGGCTACACGACAGAGTTCTCAAGACCACTGCGCAGTGCACATACTGCTCAGTTTGTTGTGCGTTGTGAATACACACACTTAATGAAATGATTTATGAATGTGGAATAAAACAGTGTTGTGCTTAGCACATAAACTCACAAATAAGATAGAAACTTGTCAATATATAAAATTCTTGATATTAATGAACTTTGACGCAGTGCGTGAATACAAAAATACAATGACAAAGATGATCTTCAACTCCAATGAATTCTTTTACTGACTTCACAGACACAGACCTTGTGCTCAGACTTCTTCAACTCCTCAGCTGCTGTTGGTTCTTGGCCCTTGTCTCTACCTCTCTTTTGCTCTGCATAGTACATCATCCGGCTAACTAAACGACTCAAACTTATATAGACTCCGACTGAGACTTCCTACAGAAACTAAGACCGACTCAACATTAAAAACGACCATAACTATGGCTGACTCTTCAACCACTTAATTTAACTCGAGAGAATAGAAATCGGTTCCATTTATAGGTCTCCTGCTTGCCAACTGACTTTTGAGTAAATGTGCAACTTTTGCACTTGCAGAGTGTCAGACTAACTGACTAACAATTCAACGAATACGTGAAGATCTCACCGACTTGTAATTACTATTTCCAACAATTGGTCGGTACAATTTTCTTTTTCTTACTCCATTAATATTTTAATTATAAAAATAATGTAATATAATCTAGTTTCCATCCATCCAATAAAATTATAATTTTTAACAAATTTCTTATCATAATGAAGAATTTATTTTATTTCTTCATTTTTTTCAATTGTTAATTTATTTATTCACCACAAAGAACTTTAACCAAATTTTTCTTTTTACTATGCTATGTGATTGGGGTGGGGGGAACAACAAACAATCATGCCGAGGCAAAGAATCAATGAGGAACAATCTATCATTCACCTCCCATAGAGCTATGCAAAGAATCAATGAGGAACAATCTATCATTCACCTCCCATAGAGCTATGCAAAGAATCAATGAGGAACAATCTATCATTCAAAGAATCAATGAGGAACAATCTATCATTCACCTCCCATAGAGCTATGCAAAGAATCAATGAGGAACAATCTATCATTCACCTCCCATAGAGCTATGCATACAAGTAATACCATTTTCAAATTCATAATAAGCTTTTCAAATTCATAATAAGCTATGGAAGATATCATTCACCTCCCATAGAGCTATGCATACAAGTAATACCATTTTCAAATTCCTAATAAGCTATGGAAGATATCAAGATATACTGAACCAACTCATTGTAAATGGGAGGGAAGTAAGACCTCCCATAGAGCTATGCATACAAGTAATACCATTTTCAAATTCCTAATAAGCTATGGAAGATATCAAGGTATACTGAACCAACTCATTGTAAATGGGAGGGAAGTAGGGCCCCACATCCTCCCTATATTCGCATTCATGGAGAGGTAAAGGCAAATGTACCACGTGGTTAGTACATCGTCATCTCACCATGAGCCTCAATCACCCGACAATACTTGTGATCCCTTTCTCTCGTGGGCTAATTTAAGGGATTTTGCATCACCCTCTTGCTGGCATGTGGGATTTTTTCCTCACTTTACCTCAGCCGTAGCAGTTCCATTCTTGTCGACCATCTCCATGTCAACCTCCGCATGACAATGGGAACTGTTCTCTTCGTCATTAGTACAAACTACAATATCCTTCCATCTCCGATAATCATTTCATTCAGTCCCTCAGAGTGTGTGGTGTTTAGGGATCGGGTTATTAATCTGGATAGCAGTGATGCATTCGATGAAGACTTCTTTTGTGCTAGCTCTCTCACCGAGATTCTAGAAATTGTTTTCCAGCCCAATTCCAAATTACAGATTCTTGGTTGATTCTTATTATGTGGCGCTGGAGTCCTCCCCCTATGACTGTGTTAAGTGTAGAATGAAAAAATTAGAGGATAAATCACATCAATAGAAGCAAGAATTGGACAACCTGAGAGCCTCCCATACCCAATTGCAACAACAGTTTCATGATTGTGAGGAGCGTCATGACAGCGAGTTGGCCATCATTCTAAGAGAAGTCAATAGGCAGGCAACCCAACTCCATTCTCTCTAAAGACA
>JASDQU010242280.1:9990-26407 GCA_032191745.1 Picea mariana
CTTCTGATATACCACTTACCTCCTCTGCTTACTTCCCTCACCTCCCACTGACACTTGTCTTCCACTTACCTATCCCTTCTCTGTCCTTGTGTCAGCATCGCTCCTCACTAGATCCCCGCCTGTCGTGTGTATTCGACTCCCCGCCTCATGTCACATCCCCCTTTCTTCCTCCACCTCTCACCTCCCGCCATCTGTCTCCCATGTCATCTCCACCTATATGATCATCCCCACTCGCCCTTTGCCACCACAGCCTCTGTCCCTGCCACATCATTTCCACGACCTTCCACTTGGCCACTGAACATGTGTTGTATCCTACTGAAGCCATACCCATTTCCTTGCATGTTTCTCCTCATCAACATCCACAGTCGCCAGCCATTCCTCCTCGCATGTATCCAACAAGGAACATAAGGCGAAGGGAAGAGATCCACGTCTTCAATCACAGACGTTGAATTCACTCACTCAGATCTCGAAGGAGCAGTTAATATAAATATGGAAGGTGGGTGAGACATCATCTCCTTCCATAAATAGAAGACCAGAAAGGGACAAAGTGCAAAGGCAGTCTGTCAGTCCAAACTGACAGAGATCGCGTCCAACAGAAGACTGCATGGGCAGTCTGACCAATGTTTGCATGCATAGTATGACTGAGAAAATCATCAACACAAAGACTTAAACTCATGACATGATCGTGCCTCCAGCAGCAGAGCCAGTTCTAAGTATATGTAGGAATTTTTTCCATTTTGTTAAGGGGATGGTAGAGCTAAGCTCCTGATTGTAATGTTTTGATGAGAATTCTGATTCTCTGGTTATGCATTGATCCTTGAGACTTATCGTTTAATGGCATCCAACTCCTTTCTTTATATTTTTCTTCTGACTCTGAAAGCCCGGGCATGGAGGATCCAGTTGGGTGCTGTGATTATAGTATAGTGTAGGTTTGACTATATCTGTGGTTGCAACGTTTTTCAGTTTCTTAAGGTTTTTAGATCCAAGAGGATCTTGTATCTGAGACTTTTCCTCCAAAGGTTGGAAGACCGGATGTCCAAAGAACACCTTCATACTTTCTCACCTTCCTTCTACCTACTCACCACTATACAACTTTACTGGCTTAAGTTAGATCAAGACCTCACTTATCTATGCATATCCATCCTAGTTTTCTGAGTTAAAGTGATAAAGTCCTGATGCTGCATCCATTACACCATCCTTAAACTTGTTTACAATGACATACAAATTGATGGGTATCAGCCTCATCCCTGTTGCAATCCAAGGGTGACTTCTAGTGCAATCCAGGGGTGACTTCTAGTGCAATCCAGGGGTGACTTCTAGCACCGTTGTTGGGGATGAAATTGAAGACTTTCCCTAGGATTGAATAACAAAGCTTACTGGTTCTGAAGGTGCATCAGAGACTAGTACATCAATATTGTGACTGTGCACCTGGAAACTCCACTGTGACAACTCCACTTTTTTAGTTGTGGCTTCCATAAGCAGACACACGAGGTCTAATCTACAGCTTCCCCTAGCAACACCTAAAGCGGACCCATAAAATATTATCAGAAAGGGAAAGGCCCTCCAAGAATGTACTTCCACAACCAAACTAGGTATCTCCGATGATCTTAAATCTCCTCCTATAAGAACTCCAATTTCTTCTTCTCATTCTATTGTTATACCTTATGTTGGAGTTTCCTGAACATTAAATTTTGGGAGTGTTCCTGCTGAGTTTTCCCCTGAAATTGTACCATGGTTTAGACCCAGCGCCTCAGAAGATTTCCCTACCCCAGGTTTCACCACTCATCCTCCAATTACTCTTTCCACTACCACATAAAGAGAGACCCCACTTCCCTCTAGCCCTCCATCTCTCTCTCCAAACCCTTTGTTGTTTCCCTTTCTCCTTGGAAGCTCAGTTCTAGCCTCCCCTATCCTAACACCTTCACCTCCGAGTTCTCCTCAATCTCACATCACTATGGCAAGTGCTAATCCTCCCGGAAACCAAATGGATGCCATAGTGGCTGCAAGATATGCCCCTCTATTTCTACCTCAGCCCATGAATTCTCTCCCTGTTGGAGATTACCTGAAATATATGCCAAAATTCACTAGAGAAGAAGATGTAACTATCGAAGAGAACCTCCCTGCCTTCTACAATTATGCAGACAATCTAAATATTGAAAATGAAGATGTTTGGATGAGAGTCTTTGTCCAGAGCCTTGATGGTGAGGTTAGGAAATGGTTTATGGGGCTGACCCCTGGATCTATTGATAGGATTGAGGCTCTAGATGATGCCTTCTTGAGACAGTGGGGTGATAAAAAGGATTTCATGTATTATATTACAGAGTCTAGGTCTGTGAAGAGAAAAGAGAGAGAATCTATCTCTGACTTCTCCAAAATATTCAACAAGGTGTACAATAAGATCCCTACTGAGATAAAGCCTACTAAAGCCTCTACTAAAATCAATTATGCTAGTGCCTTTGACCCTGATTTCTGCCTCCTGCTCAGAGAAAGAAGAGCTACTTCCTTGGCTAACATGCAAGATGTCTCCCTAGAAGTAGAATCCAATGTGTTCGTAGTTGATAGGCTCAAAAGCAAGTCTGACAGAGAAAAGGGAAGGAGAGGAGTTGAGACCTCAACCTCTAGTTCTTTTGTAGCTCACCCTCAAGTAGATGAATTGAACAAAATGGTAAAGTCCATGTCTGCAGAGATGGAGAAAATGAAAGTGGAGGGGAGGCTAACATATAGGAATCCTAAAAACATTGACAACAGAGGCAACTTCAGGAGGCCGAATAACCACGCTCCTTAGATTATGCCAAGGGAACAAAGGGAAAGAGACAGAAATGATCAGAAAATATAGACCCCTCTTCAAAAATACCTTGTTATTGATGAGGAAAGGGAAGAAGAGGAGTTGGACCCTAAGATTCACTGTATTGGAGACACCTCCCCATTTCCTCATTTAACTCAATCAGTATATGAAGAATTCCTCATGAACAATCACATAAATGAACTGAGTAAGGTGGAAGGGGCCAGTAGCAGTCGCAATAAATACGACCTATGGTTTAAGAAGAAAGAAGGGAAGTCTGACATCCCTGGTCAACCTCTCATAGTAGAGAAACCTATTAATCATGCAACAAATATCATGTAGGAGCCGGATTTAATTTTAAATCAATTTATTTTGATAAACTAAGACAGTAATTGAATAACACAAAATTTTTATAACAGTAACTTCCGTAATCTTAAATTTTACAATGAATAATAAATTTTTCTAACATAATACCACAATGCATAAATTTTAGATAAATACCTAAGTCTGATGCTGATAATCCTCCCTTTGTCCGCCGCTTGTCTCTTTTGTCCGCCGCTTGTCTCCTTGACCGCTGCTGCAAAAAACCGCTGCTGCAAAACACTACCCAAAACCGTCCTCCCTGCCAACTAGGTAGCTCCCTCGCCCCAGGATATCAACGGATATCCTGGCCCTCCATGCCCAAAACCCCCAGCAACTCCAGTGCACCATGTCAATGCCACTCCCAAAATTTCACCTCCCTCTCTGCAATACTCAGAGCTCCCCAAAATCCATGGCCAACTCCCGTAGAATGATCCCCCTTTCAACTCCTTCCCTTCCTTATCCCTCCTTCACCGACTCCCCCCCCTGCATTTACCTCCTCACCTAACTCCTTTATTACCCCCTTATCCTCCCATCGTTAATACCCTTATCCATCCTTTATGATTTTATCCTCATGTATTTATTATGTTATCCCTTGTGGGATACGTAACTTAATTTATCAATAAAGTTTATTATCCTCCTTTTTTTTTTTTTTTCTTTACCTTATTTATTAATGAATTAATTAATACTTAATTTAATTATTGACACTCATCAATAACTAATTAATAATAATTAATTAGTTAATTCTATTTTAAGAAATAAATATAGTTTAGCTAACCTTTTAGGATTATATTATTAAATTAATTATAATTAATAATCAGGGGTCATTACATACACCCACCCTTCAGGAAACTTCGTCCCGAAGTTAATCTATCTTATGGTACAAAGGACAAGAAACCTGGTTCACACATTCATAACAAGTAACTGCCATTATTAGTAAGTAAGTTAAGAAAACTCATACATACTAGTGTATATGTACAAGAAATTCATGTGTAGCTAGTACATACAATTCTCGTACATGTACTAATAATCAAACTATCATCCTTTAGTAATTTATGTATGCATCCAATCCAATCAGCAAGACTAGTCTTTTATAAAAGACAACAACCAATCAATNAATTAATTAGTTAATTCTATTTTAAGAAATAAATATAGTTTATCTAATCTTTTAGGATTATATTATTAAATTAATTATAATTAATAATCAAGGGTCGTTACATATCAATAAGGAAAAGAAAACTTAGGATCCCTTGCCAATAGCCAAAGACCCTGTCCCAAAGGTGATAGAAATTATGAAGCCTCCTTCCTATTTTAACTTTGAGCATGAAATTCAAAAAATCAGAATTCTTGTGCCCATTTCAGAGCTAGTCAAACATGAAGATTTCAAAAGGTCCCTCTCTAAGCTACTATAGTTCGATCCATCCTGTCATTCCACAGACTCAATGATTCTCCAATATGAAAATCCAATAAACATATTAGGTCCTATGGGAGAAGATAGATATGATTCATCCCCTCCCTTCTACACATCACTAAACATACACGACAAGGTGTTGCATAATTTTCTGATGGATTCAGGGGCTTCCCATGTTCTCATGCCAAAAAATGTCATGGAAGAACTCAAGCTGGAAGTCACAAAATCTTATCATGACTTGTATTCCTTTGACTCTAGGATGGTGCAATGTATCGGGGTCATCAAAGATCTGGTGGTAACCTTGTTTCAATTGCCCATGAAAAGTGTGGTCATGGATATTGTGGTGGTTGATGTTCCTCCCATGTTTGGCATGCTATTTTCAAGATCTTCGATAAAAAGGCTTGGGGGAACATTTCATATGGACCTCACATATGATACCATTCTAGTCTTTGGAAGGGAGCACATAATACTATACAGGGAAGTCTAGATAGCCTACATCATCAGTGATGAGGCAGACCCCACCAATCACCCTATTTTCGCTCTGGATACTGACTTGGGATCTAGCTTGTTATAGCTCACTAATGCCCCTGAGTTTCCCCTTAAGATCAGAAAGCAATCCCTCTCCCCCCTTGAATATTATCCTCTAATTACCTTTGTATGGAAAATGTTCTTTGATGGAGCCTCTTCTAGAGAAGGTGTTGGTGTTGGAGTAGTCCTTGTTTCCCCTGCTCAAGAAACTATATCTCTGTCCCACAAATTAGAATTTGAAGTCACCAATAATGTGGCAGAGTAAGAAGATCTCATTTTGGGCTTAAGGAATGAAAAGGACATTGGGATTGAAGAGATATAAGTGTTTGGAGATGCTGAGATGATTATCCAGTAGATCAGAAATGTTTGTCAGGCCAAACACCCTCGGCTTAGGAGTTACAGAAATGAAGTATGAGACCTCATTGATAGTTTTTTCCTAGCTTTCAATATATCACTTATTCCAAGAGGAGAAAACATTGTGTCTGATTCCTTGGTTGTTTCGGCAAGCAATTTTAGAGTTCCTCTGCCACCTAATCTCAGGTATGATACAGAAGTAAAATATAGACCCTCCATACCTGATAATGTCAAGCATTGGAAGGTGTTTGAGGATGACCTTGAAATCAAAAGGTTCTTGGAGACTGTAGAGGAGTTTTCAACATTGCATATTGATCAAGACCCTACTTCTGAAGTCGATCCTTATGCTGATGATTTTCTAAACAAGATTGTTGATCATCATATTGTTCAGCTGACTAGAAATCACATCCCCAAATGACTAGTTCTTTTGGAAAGGATTTTTTATAGAGATGATGTGGTAGTAAAGGGAAAAATCTCAAATGATGATGTTGATGTGGCTGAGTGCAATATTGGCACAGAGGAGAAGCCAAAGTTTGTCAAGTTGTCTAATAGCTTGTCAAAGGAGTAGAGGGCCAAGTATACTGAGCTATTAAAATAATTTGCTGATGTGTTTTCCTAGACCTATGAAGACCTCAGAACATATGAAATCAACATTATAGAACACACGATCCCATTGAAGGAAGAATCCAAACCATTTAGAAAGAAGTTGAGACAGATAAATCCTATGTTACTGCCTATCATGGAGAAGGAGGTAAAGAAGTTGTTTGATTCCCAAATCATTGTCCCCCTGAGATATTCATAATGGGTAGCCAAATTGGTCCTAGTGAGAAAGAAGAATCGAGAGATCAGGCTCTGTGTCGACCTCAGAAATATGGACAAGATCTCAAAGAAGGACAATTACCCGCTCCCAAAGATGGAACACACATTGCAAAGGGTAACATGTGCATCTAAAATTTCCATGATCAATGGCTTTTTTGACTACAATCAGATCTCTCTTTTACCTAAGGACAGAGAAAAGACAACCTTCACCACTCCTTGGGGCACATTCATGTATGCCAAAATTCCCTTTGGGTTAATGAACTCAGGAGCAACCTTTCAATGAGCCATGGACATCGCCTTCATTGGGGAGAAAGATAAATTTGTGGTCATCTATATGGATGACATAACAGTCTTTTCCAGATCTGATAAAGAACATTGTTGTCATCTGAGAAAATTTTTCTTGAAGTGTATAAGGTTTTCTCTTTCCCTGAACCCCAAGAAATCATTATTTTCTATGGAGGGAAAGTTTCTTGGCCACATAGTATCATCCAAGGGAGTCAAGATCGATCCCAGGAGGGTGGAAGAAATTCAAAAAGTATCACTGCCAAGGTCCAAGAAAGAGGTCCAGTATTGTCTGGGCAAGATTAACATTCTAAGAAGGTTTGTTTCAAATTTTGCTGAATTGGTGAAGCATATCACAACCATGATCAAGAAGGGGATTGAAATAAAGTGGACTAATGAACCCAGGGAATAATTCAACTAGATTAAGAAAGCATTTAATGAGGCCCTTGTGTTGATCATTCCTAACTATTCCAAGGATTTTCTGATATTTTCTTTTGCTTCATATTGATACAGTGGTAGTTGTTTTGTTTCTGAAAAATGTTGAGGGATTGGAACATCCTATATCCTTTTTTAGCAGGGCATTGAGGGATGCAGAGATCAGATATGACATCATGGAGAAGAAATTGCATGCATTAGTGAAATCCCTTAAGGATTTCAGGATCTATGTTCTTCATTCTAGGGTTATTGCATATGTCCCTTCAACTGTTGTGAAGGATATTCTCATTCATCCTGACATAGATGGAAGAAGGAGAAAGTGGATTTCCAAAATCCTCGAGTTTGATCTGGAAATAAAACCCATCAAGCTAGTTAAAGGCCAAGGTTTAGCCAAGTTGTTGGATGAATCTAATTGCAGATCTTTGGGGGTAAACTTCATCAACACCTATTCTCAGGGTCAACAAGATGAGCGCACTAGTAAAAATCCTCAGGGCATCCCTCCATTGGCAGAATTCACCTGGTATAAAGATATTATATATTTTCTGCAAAAATTAAGATCCCTTGATGATATGGGAAAAAGAAAGGCAAGATATTTAAATATCAAAGTAGTTAGGTATTGCCTTATTGACTAGGTCATGTATTGGAAAGATCCTCTAGGAGTTCTTCTGAGATGTCTAAACTCACAGGAGGCCCAGAAAATTATGTTTGATTTCCATATCAGCCTATGTGGGGGACACCATTTTTGGAAGACCACATCCTACAAAATCCTCAGGGATGGGTACTAATGGCCCACTTTATTCATTGATGTCTATAAAAAAATCATAGCCTATATCAAATGTCAAAAATTCTCAGGAAAGCAACAACTCAAATATCTACCACTAAATCCTGTAGTAGCTTCAGGACCCTTTCAAAAATTGGGGTTGGAATTCATTGGGGAAATCCATCCTACTTCCAGTT
The DNA here is from genome assembly GCA_032191745.1 of Picea mariana. Taxonomy (NCBI): domain Eukaryota; kingdom Viridiplantae; phylum Streptophyta; class Pinopsida; order Pinales; family Pinaceae; genus Picea; species Picea mariana. The sequence goes on from JASDQU010242280.1 coordinate 17,919, forward strand.
ATCAACATAGGTGGATATTAACTACAACATATTATTTCACCAAATGGATAGAAGTTATCCCCACCAGGAGTGCTTCACAAAAAGTGATCATTGGTTTTCTGGAAGATATTATGGCAAGGTTTGGTTGTCCAAACAAAATCATCACTGATAATGCTACCTCCTTCAAGTATGAGCCATTGATCAAGTTCTGTAAGCAGTTTGGGATTTCATTAATTCACTCCACTCCCTATTATCCTCAAGGCAATGGTCTGGCAAAGTCCTCTAACAAAAATTTGGTCAAGCTTGTTAAAATACTATTAGAAGACAATAAGAGGGAATGGGATTCAAAGCTCAAGTTCGCTCTGTGGGCTAATCGAGTCATGAAAAAGAGATCCCTAGGCATATCCACTTTCCAAATTGTTTATGGGACTGAAGTTGTTTTTCCTTCTTAGCTGGCTTCACTCTCAAAGAAATTCTTTCAAGATTATCAAGGAGAACCTAACAATATGACCAGAAGAATTCATCAACTTGTAGAATCCCACCAGACCAGAGAGCAGGTGATGGACAAAGCTCATGACCGTCAGAAAAGGATCAAGTGAGCCTTTGATAGGAAGAGAAGAAAAGAATATTTCCAGCTAGGATATCTAGTGCTTAAAAGGGATGCACCTAGGCAGGACAGAGGAAAGCACAACAAATTTGAAGCCATGTGGATCAGGCCTTTCACAATCTCTGAAGTGTTTTCAAATAATACTTACAGGTTGCAGGACTTGGAGGGAGAGGAATTTTTTAATGGCCCTGTGAATGGGCATTTCCTGAAGAAATGTTTTACTTGAGCCATAAGTGGCTCCCTTGTAATTGTAAATATTGTTTTCCCTGTTTGATTTTTGGTTTTAGTAAGTGACCCCATAACCCAACAGGAAGGCACTGAAGCTGCAAAAGATTTTTTGGCATCTCACAGGGAGCAAGCTATCCCCCATGCAGCCTAATGTTATCACATATGTTTGTAAGGAGGTGTTTTCCTAAGAAATGCCCCCTCTTTTGGATAAAAAAGTGGCAATAATGGGTTTAAAAACCCAATTATCCTAAGTTTTATGTCTAGGAACATCATGCTAAGGAGTGCATAGATATGGATGGCTGAGATCTGTGTGATCAAATCTACGACGTAGGTTCCATACCAGACCGCCCCTTCATTCTTCCTTTAATGCAGAGGGGGGGTCCAATATGGTGGTTTTAAATTATGAGCCCCCCACTATCATGGCACCTCCTCATGAAATCGCACCCCCCCACTAGTGTTAAACCACTAACCACCTACCCCCCCTCCAATATACCACTTACCTCCTCAACTTACCACCCTCACCTCGCGCTAAAACTTGTCTTCTACTTACATGTCCCTTCTCTGTCGTTGTGTCAGTGCCGCTCCTCACTAGATCCCCACCTGCCATGTGTATTCCACTCCCTGCCTCATGTCACATCCCCCTTTATTCCTCCACCTCTCACCTCCCTCCATCTGTATCCCATATCATCTCCACCTATATGATTGTCCCCACTCTCCCTTCGCTACCACACCCTCTGTCCCTGCCACATCGTTGTCGTGACCTTCCACTTGGCCACTGAACATGTGTCATATCCTGTTGAAGTCATACCCGTTGCCTCACCTATTCCTCCTCATCAATATCCATGGTCGCCAGCCAGTCTTCCTCGCATGTATCCAACAAGGCACAAAAGGAAAAGGGAAGACAACCATGTCTTTAAGCGCAGACATTGACTTCACTCACTCAAATCCCCGAGGGAGCAGTTAATGTAAATATGGAAGGTGGGTGAGACATCGTCTCCTTCCATAAATAGAAGGCTAGAAAGGGAGAAAGCGTAGAGGCATGCTCTCAGTCCGAACTGACAGAGATTGTGTTTGACATAAGACTATATGGGCAGTCTGACCAACGTCTGCATGTGCAGTTTGATCGAGAAACTCATCAACGCAAAGCCTTAAACTCATGACATGATTGTGCCTCTAGCAGCAAAGTCAGTTATAAGTATATGTAGGCATGTTTTCCATTTTTTTAAGGGGATGGTAGAGCTAAGATTCTGATTGTAATGTTTTTATGAGGACTCTGGTTCTCTGGTTAAGCACTAATCCTTGAGACTTCTCGTTTCATGGCAGCTAGCTCCTTTCTTTATATTTTTCTTCTAAATCTAAAAGCCTGAGCATGGAGGATCCAGTCGGGTGCTATGATTATAGTATAGTGTAGGTTTGACTATATCTGTAGTTGCAACTTTTTTCAGTTTCTTAAGGTTTTCAGATCCAAGAGGATCTTGTATATAAGACTTTTCCTCCAAAGGCTGCTAGAGGACCGGATGTCCATAGTAGACCTTCATAATTTCTCACATTCTTTCTACCTACTCACCACTATACAACTTTTATGGCTTAAGTTAGATCAAGAACTCACTTATATATGCATCTTGAACCCAGTTTTCTGAGTTAAAGCGATACAGTCCTGAGACTGAATCCATTAGACCATCCTTAAACTTGTTTACTATGACATACAAACTGATGGGTATCAGGCTCATCCCTGGTGCAATCTAGGGGTGACTTCTGGTGCTAACAATTTGCATTAATAAAATTATGATGTCTTGGTCTTAACCAACCAGAACTATGTTGGACCGTTGATCTCGCAAAGGAGGGCGAGTATCTAGATAATTATACAGAGTTAATAGTGTTATCCCCAACTCCTAGGGATAACTAAGGAGATGATGTCTAGATGCCCTCAAGTTGCATACATGGAGTATCGAGAGATAGGTTGACCAACAATGTCCACTTGCATAGACAAAGACCCAACTTGCCACCACAACTCTAGGTTTATCACAGCAATATCCACCACATCAACTAACTTCCATAAGACATTGGGTATTTCTCCATGAGGTACAAGCCATATATTATGGGGAGTTTCATTTCAATAATAGAGTAATTTTAGTTTGTTTCCTCTATTACTACTTTTGATTATGTAACGTTTTCTTGGACATTATGTTATTTTCCCTATTTTACTTTGGTGGTTGACATTGCGCCCTAGAAAGTGGGTCACTCTTAGGGATAGGTTTGCTATTGGGAGGTCTTATTGATGAATCATCATACCATTCTAGATCATACTTATCACTTTCCACATGACATCCCCTCATCTCCTTTCCTTTTTGGATTTTCGAGTATATTGACCTAAGAAAGGGTTGTCTTTCATTTCATGGGAAGAAGGGGTTGAAGGCCTAAAGGCTTGTAGCTGGAAAAAGATAAAATAAAATCATTAACCTTCTATATTCTCACTCAGGCATACCTAGGACAATGAAATTTATCTCATAAGAAACTGATGGGACTCGAAAAAATAACTAATACAAAATTCCAACCAAGTTAGAGCATGTGTGGGGACTATTTTTAATGCTTAGGTAGAAGAACCACACATGTTTTCAACTTGGGGAAGAATGTTGTGACCAATATAGAGTAAATGTGGGCACATATTTTCATTCTTAGGTAGAATTCCCACCTTGGGTTCAACCTGGAAACATATTCAAATAATAAAAGGCAATAAATGGGCTTGGAAAAAATTTGCATTGAAAACGAAGGTACAACACACCCTCTACAAAGGCACCCATAGATGAGACACTACAACCCCATTGTATGTCATGAACCCCATGCCCAAAAAAAATTCCCCATCCATGACACCTCATCCACATGACTTATAAGGAGGTCTCCTTGGGAAACACCCCTAAACTTGAGGAACAATTCACCCGATAGGTCATTTTGTCAACCCTCCCATACCTAAACTTGGCAAATCGAATAGGGTCTTTGAAATTTTTTTTTATTTTTATGAGGAAGTTTGGATGTACATGATTAGATGACATTTTTATTGATTTCATTTACTTATCATGATACATTTGACTTGACATCCTTTGAGGGCGTATCCATCTGTCTTTGCAGGACCTATCTTGTGGACAATTTTGGAAGAAGAAGGATAGCTTGGGCTTCCATGGGGATTTAAGCCCCCAGGTTGGAATCAAAGGAACCACACTCCATATTATGATGACATGATTTTGGAGGCATAAAATACAACTTGGAGGATCTTATCCATCCCCTACATTCCAAATGACTTGTTTGAAAGGGTCAAAACGTCACCTTTTAAGGGCTTGACATCACCCTAGGGATAGGGTTTGGTGGTGATGATGCACAGTTGGAAATTTTTATGGAAAGGTCCCATGGATTGTGGAAAAAAGGATTAGGCTGAATACTATTGGTGTTTGGAGGCCCAATTCTCCCTTCTTTAGCTCAATGACTTGACCAAAAGTGTCAAACATTTACCAAAAGAGGGGTGACATCTTCTTTACAGGGTTTCCCTTATGTGGAAAGTATAAATTAAATAATATTATTTGTGTAAAGGGGAAAGATAAGGGTTGTTGACCCATTATATTTTGTTTTACCCTACGTTTTGTAGAAAACATGTTATAGGACATTTTGTATAAATAGAGATCATTTGTATCTCATTTTGGATATAGCTCTCCCATTGTGAGAAGACATATTGGATGATTTTTTTTCTATACTTGAGCATTTTTGGTATCTCTGCCTCTTGCAATTGATTTTTGGTGAATCTCTTGTTGAATGTATGAACTAAGGTGGTGCGCACCCATTGAAGGCTTATGTTCTTTCTCTTGGATGGTAATTTTCTTGGTGAACTAGGGTTTGATCTCTCTCTCTCTCTCTCTCTCTTGGAATTAGTAAGGAAAATGTTCATTTGTTAGTTCTTTATTTATTATTATTGGTCATTGTTGATTGAAACCCTAGGAAAAATATATTTTATACACCCCCCATTAAGCTTCAACTTACTTGCTAAGTTTATGAGCCATTTTTCAAGGGTTTCTAAGAGAAGTACAAGTGTGTACACCCTCCTAGATTTTCCCTAGGGAATAAGAGAATTTACACACCTAGGGATTTTTTTGGTCTAAATTGTACTTAAAGACTCCATTCACCCACATTTTAAAGGCACTAATCCAATTTTTTGCATTGGATAAATAAATTGTTTACCTTGGTAAATGTGTTTTGGTGGGATATCACTCTTGTTCAAGTTGAAATCAATTATGCATGTTAAGAGCTTGTCAAGGCCACTAGGAATCTTGATTGGATTGGTATTATTAGAGATGCAACTCATTAAAATATACAACCATTAGGTCTGAAACAAAATCATTATTTTCTTACTTATAACTTACAATTCAACCATCAAAAGTTGTTAATAATGTACCCTATAATCTACTAGTCCCAACGCATCTTTTGGCTAGATTACTTGAGATTTTTGGTGGCTGATTTTTCTTCTATAACAAATTTATTGATACATTCATAAGGATGAAAAAGTATCTCTACAAAACGTTTTTATAACAACCTTACATTTGTGCTAAATTCTCTTTCAGTCTTGAGTTCCACTAGTCATATCTAGCTTAGCCCTTGTATCATTCTATTAAATTTTGGCACTTATTAAGTAGCTCTAATAATCATTTGTTCGCTGATATATATATATATATATATATATATATATATATATATATATATATATATATTACTGCTGGAATTAGGGACATCAATATTAACTTTATTTTTCACCTAACACATAACTCATACAATTGGATTTTCTTGTGTCTCAAGAATATACAAACACTTTCAGAAGGTACCCAAAGACTTGGAAACCTTAAACCACTCCTGATACGTGCCATAAAATCCTTTCTCCACCTAGAAATTAGAACTATAGGGGAATTCATCTCATCATCTCCGTTTCCATATCATTTCCCCCTAAGGTCACCCAAGATTCCCTCCTTGAGGTGATCACTTCACCTCTAAAGTGACGAGAATACCTATCTAAGAGGACAGTCTGTAGGTATTCTTTTAGTTGTCTCCATCTTCTTGTTTGGGTCGGTATTCTCCCAACCTACAATTTGTGTGAAAACATATTTGTGCCATTGCCATGGAGGATTTTGAATCATCTTTCGAGCCCTAACATCACTTTATAAAGTTACCATCCCAATGCCTTTACCCCCAGCGTTCCTGGTGACTCCATTGGAATGAATTTCCCCTTCCAAATTTTAAAAGATTATCTTAAATATTATATGGTGACTCCATTATGGAACACACCCATAAAAAGAAGTACACAAGTCCCAAGCATGCTTCCAAGCATCATAAAACTTCACCCAAATGGTCTAGTCCTTCGTCATCTCATGCTTCTCATTATTGTTCGTCTACCTCTATTAGTCGTCCATCTTCACCTACTGTCTTTACACCTCCACTCTCATCCATGTCCAGTTCATCAAGTGTTACATGGAACCTGTGGGTTAAAGATGCATACAAAAATTTAGACATGATGAATATCCCTAGATCCCCTCACAAACTCCCAAAGGACTGGAAGGAATGGCTCCCTATCATTTCGTCAGATGATATTGTTACAACCGAAGATCACTTGGATGCCTTCCTCTATGCTCTTGAACCTTATGACCAACATGAAGATGTCCAGATGAGACTCTTCTCCTACACCCTTGTTGGAAAGGCTATGGAATGGTATGATAGTATTCTTCCAGGAAAAATCACGAATTAGGATCTCTTTTAAGAACATTTTTCTAGAATATTCGGAAAAAAACAAATATTACGAGCCCGTTTACGATCAACTATATAAATACAAAAGAAATTTAGGAGAAAGTATAAAGTATTTCAATGATAGGTTCAGCACCCTCATGAGGATTTTTCCTCAATATTTCAAAACTTCTCATAACACCATCCTCAAGTCTTACATGTCAACCATGAAATACCCCTACAGAGTTCCAATTGTTAAGGGAAACCCTACAAATTTCTTTAAAGGCCAATAAAGGGTGTGCGAGATAGAAGAAAACATGACCTTGTCTCTCAGCCAAGAGGAGGATTATCTCGAAGAAATAGTTCATATTAATCATGTTAATGACTTCCTCATACTGAACCCTCCCCACAATATCAGGACATACCTACAGAGGGTGTTAGAAAAACAGGATCGCGAAGTAATAAAATAAAACAAATGATGAAATAAAACATAGAATATACGCAATACAATAGAGACACATATATACATGGTTCACTCAGTGTGGGTTACTTCCTCCAGAGAAATTTTAAGTTCCTTCCTTTATTATAATCTAGCAAATAAAGGGATATAACCTACAACACACTCGTTGTAATTTCCTCTTCGTATCCTCACAGTATTCTCTCTCGGAATACAATATTCACCATGATGCATAGCCGCAATACATTTCCCTCATAAAAGAGGGTTTCCTTCTAGGGAAAAAAAAAACCTAACATAACTTCTACCATCAGATCTGTGACCTTATAATGAATGATCCAGATTTACAATGAAATTACAATATACATTTACAAGGCAATTTTTCCTTTCAGGGCTTCATCCTCGAACCCCCACTTTCCCTCGGACCCCTCAGTCGAGGGGATAGCCCCCCAGACCCCGTAGTGGTGGTAACACCCCCCTGCACTCCCCCTCGTGGATGAGTGTACATTCTTCTGGGGTGTAAAGTCTTCATCGGGTATAAACACGGTTGAAAACAAAGACCTCTGAATCAGGAAGATAATCAAGCTCCACAACCAATAGAGGGAATGAGATGAAGCCAATGAAAAATTTGTTGATTGCATGATGAGTCTATTGAGTAAAAAGGAACCAACATCTCAAAAATTACCTCCCCCAAAAAATTAGGTTTTGAAGGATGAAAGGAAATGAGTAGAAAGGCAGGTTGAAGAGAGGTTAGAACATATTCAACAAATTCTAACAGAGGCACATGAAGACAAGGAAATTGGTGTCATAAAAAATGAGAAGAAAACTCTTTCCCAATATGAGAACAAAAAGGGAGATTTCATAAATTATTTCAGCATAACCCATCAAGTTTTCAATGATGGGATTGATAGCACCTTCATTTTGGAAATCTCCCTATTCCTCAAAGAAGAAAATAAAAAAGGATCTTGGGTCTAAGAATTGGATGGTGTGCACTCAAGCTCAGAGTCAGGTGCATGAATAGTATTTAGATCACCAAATAATGAGACTACCTTGTTTTCATACAGACTTGAGTTTAACTGCACAAACAACATTTCTGAGTATGAATCCCTCATCCTAGGCATGAACCTTGTCATCAACATGAACATAAAGTACCTACATGTAAGAGTATATTTGTACTTGATCATGTCACAAGTTAACAATAAATGCATTCCCAAGACCCCAAGGTTTAGAAAATACATATATGTCATCTGGGATGCCATGAAAAAATTTGATAACTTTCCAATCGAAGCCATCCTTAGGGAAGAGAATAATTTGGCATGCAACCTTTGTTGATACTGAGAGGGGGGTGAATCAGTATCAAGTACAATTTAAAAACCTTTTTCAACTTGTACTTAAACCATTCAATTATATCCAATGAGCAATGAACAATAGTATAAGAGTTACACCAATACACCACAATACACCATGCAC
>JASDQU010242280.1:42904-58644 GCA_032191745.1 Picea mariana
CATCTCTTTTGTAATCATTCCTTCTTTCTGGTATCCTGGTCCATTTCTCATCAATTGTCTGTGTAGCTCTTTCTTCAACCTTCTTGTTGGTATTTGCATCTTCTTTGTATGAAGTTTCACCCATGCATCCAAGATGTGATAAGTCTTTTGGCACTTGAGAGTTTCTTAAGCTCTTCCTCAATGAGACAACTTCTTCTTCAAGTTTCTCACAATCTTCTTCTTTCTTCTTTATTTGGACATTCCTTACTTCTCCTATTCTTCTTTCTTCTTCGAGTAGAGTTTTCAAGGAAACGGTTTCTTCTCTTAGTTTCTCAAAGTCTTCTAATTGTTTCTTCAAGATTATAACTGTCTTTTCACAACTAACCAATTCACTTCTTAGTTTTCTACGAGTGTCTTTGAGCTTGCTATTTTCAATCTCAACATGCTTCAATTTTTTAAGATTCTCATCTTTTTGTTGAATCATTTCTACTTTATGATTTTCTTCTTCTTCATTGTCATCTCTTTCAATCCTTGGATGAGGACATTCAAATTTAACATGTCCTACTCCTTCACAATTAAAGCAAAAGAACTGACCTCTATTTTCTTCTTTGAAATCTGAGATGTTGTAATCTTCTTCAACTTCTTCTTCTTCTTCTACTTCTTCCCTTGCATAAAGGTCTTGTAGCTTGTCCCAAAGCTCTTTTGCTGATGCACATGATCCCACCTTGGATTTCACTGAATCTATCAATCCATCCAGAATGGTATCTATTGCCAATTTGTTGTTCCTTCTGAGCTGCAATCTTTGGTTTCTTCAAAGCATTATATCCTGAAGCAACTGAGAACCAAACATCTACCCCGAGAGCTTTCAAGTAAGTTTCCATTCTATTTTTCCAGTATTCAAAATTTCTTCCATAAAATGGTGGAATCCCATTTGGAATGTTGTCTTCCATTTCTGCATAGGATTTTCTTCCAGTGGTTAAACTGTACTGAAGGTAATCCGCTCTTATACCAATTGTTGATCCTAAGAGGGGGGTGAATCAGTATCAAGTACAATTTAAAACCTTTTTCAACTTATACTTAAACCATTCAACTATATCCAATGAGCAATGAACAATAGTATAAGAGTTACACCAATACACCATAATACACCATGCACAATATATGAGAAATAATCAATAGTTTATTGTTCAAGGGAAGTCGTGACTTCCAAAGGTAGCTGTAGCTTCCAAATGTAGAGGGAGGGATAAACCTCCAAGAGGAAGATACAATCCTCCAATATCAAGAGAGATTTGAACTCTCCATCATTGCCCCTTCCTTCCACCCAAGAATATATGAGAGATAATAAAACTTTACATTAAATCATCACCATCAACCAATCATCACATAGAACCTGATAATGCTTTATGAGACTTCTTCAATTTCTACAATTCTTCAATTCTTGGAGTACTCTGATCCTGTAGATAATATTACTCAATGTATTCTCTGAAACTCCTCCAATTTTCACTCCTTGAATCCTCCCCAAAAAGAGGTTATAGAAAGAATGGTAGACTTTATTCAATTATGGTCTGTTCAGAAAACCCAACTTGTACAGCATGCCCCGTGCTCAATATTTAACATCTGATTCTGAAACTTGCACACAAGAAACTACAGTATGTACTCTTTCCAATGGAAGTGGTCCCACTTCATTTGGATTCTATATGAAAAAGTTATGATTGTTTTACCCGGAACATTTGTTTATTGACTAGCTTTAGAACTGGTCACAAACCCTATCTTCCATAGAGTGTATCTCCATAATTATAGCAAATCAAGAGATGAACTTTTTAACAAAGGTACCCTGATATGTCTTCTCAATACCATGGCGATTTCACCATCTGAATTGTTCTAGAAAACAAGTTATATCAAAAATGGTAAGATGACCTGAAAATAACATACCTTAGAACACATCACCAAAAGACTTCATCCTCCCTTGAAATATGGCCTTCTTGTCTTCTTATTACCTCTGAAATTCGACTTGTATCAAATGAATGTATAATGATATTTATTTATACCATTTATGTCACTTCCTTTTAACATTAGGGCCGACCTGACACTTTCTTATTTTGTAATTCTTTTCTTTAATTATTTTCAGGGCCTACATGGACTTCCTTCTTCAATTCACTTTGTCATCTTCAAAAATTCATTTCTCCTCAACCATGAGGATCCATGTGACGTGTCACATACCACCAGAAACAACATGATGTATACTATCCATTCATGGGTGTTGTATATGCATGTGCATTGTCCTTCATGTCCAAATACCTTTATCAATCTTGCAGTCCAAAACCCATGACTAGGGTTGACATCAATGACAACAACCAATCTTCCAACAGATTGTGGGTAAAGAACATATCTTATGAGGATCATAGGGTGAATGTGTCGTGATGTTTCACATCACATGCCAAAGTTGTAGGGTAACACACATCACATTGAACAAGGAGAGATGAAATTTCTCAATGGATTTTCAAAGTGGAGCCATGCCACAAGTAGTGAAGGGAGGCCAAATAAAGAAAATTGCAACTATAACAACTATGCTCACAGAGCACATTAGAAATTATGCTTATAAAAATGCAACTAATCCTTGAAGTTATCTAGAGAGGAAAACATGCAAAAAATATGACTCCTTCGAGCTACAAGTACATCCCTTCATTTTCCTTTGCATGCAAAGTTTTAGAAAACCTAAAGTCCAATAATAATGTTGACTATAAAAATATTTGGGAGAAAAAATGTTGCAACCATGCAAGGTAAATCACTTTTTTGTAGGGCATGAATAAATTGTAACACCCTTATTTCCCCCAGTCTGTAATTATAAGTGTTATTATGGAAAAACAATAACCCAAACCGTGGGTGATCAAGGATAAACAATAGACCTTGATAGATTTTGAAATATTTCTATATATATGTATAAACATGTTTTCCTTTTTTTAAATAAAATAGGATAATGATGAGTAACTATTGAAGGGATGGCCTTCATAGGTTACGATGTCATGGGAGGATTGGGAGAGAGGGAGGACGTCATTGTTTTGAATGAATCTACCAAGAAATACCCTTTTTAATTAAAATGATATGGATATGAACTGTCCTTAGCCCTAGAAACTGACTATCATTCAGGATATTAGTTGGAATAGTTCTTGAAGGAGTTAAGAACGGATGGGAAAGTACCTTTAGGAAGTTTCTGGAACGATCCACGAGGTCCTGAGGAAAGAAGACAAGAAGAAAAAGGGTAGGGAAAGGGTAGAAGAAACCACTGGAGAAGATCTTGTTGAACTCCTCTCCTGACATCGTCTCCTAGCTCAGGGTGGCTGGTTGCAGTGAAGTTGAACGAAACCTTGCCTACAGTTGGGTGGAGAGTTATTCTCCCTACAACGGTACTCAACATATCTCAATCTTTTGTAGATAAGTGTCTCATCTATATCTGTGTATTGATATGAATGTGTGTATGGATAAATGTATGGAATAATATTTAGATGTAACTATTTGGTCTGTGTTGAGATCATTTCCCACTTCTGAAATTTCCCTCCCCTTTTCTATTTTCCCAAATTATTTTCTCCCTTTCTTTTCCCTCTTCTATACTTACCCGTTTTTCCCTTTCCTTTTTTCCCTTCTACTTTCCCTTTCTCATTCTATACTTAGTCTTTTTTTCAGAACAGTGGATTCCCGGGTTGATGGATTTGTGGATCCTCATCTCCATCCATACCCTCACATCACGAGTCTGAACAACCACCGCGTTATCCTACACTTAGCCGATTTTGCAATCGCGGGTTCCCGGGTTGGCAGGGACAAACTCTCATACCCCATGTTCTGTGATATACATTTTGCATCCAAAAGTTTCGCGATCTAAATTTTGACCCCCAGACTCCCCAAACTTCCAAGTCTCATTCCTCCTATGATGATTCCGTCCGACCACCGCGATATCCTATACTTAGTCGATTTTGAACCTACTGCAGTTGCGGGTTTGCGGGTTCCCGGGTTCACAAAAGTCTCAAATCCTATTTCTCTCTCGTTCGTCCTCGCCACCCTCGCGTGCTTCCCAATATGCATTTAGTATGCTTTGAATGCTAACAACTCATCATGCAGGTTCCTAAATATTGTCATTAATAATTGAAGGGCTCGAGGAGATCTCATATTAAAATGCATTAAACCATGATTTATGGAGGATTATACTATCCCTCTCAATCGTGCATTTTAAACATTATCTGGAGCAAAGGAATGTTTTCATCAACTTATCGCAGTAGCTCAACATCAGTTCTATGGAGATACATTGAACGTTTTCAAGTGTGAGGACCATAGCTTTCAGTGGTCTAGCGCATATTCTTACTACTCATCCACTTTTGCCTAGAAGGAAGTATCTGGACGTCTGGAATTGCGTGCACAGGTTGTGTCCCGAAATTCTTTGACTGTAAGGAGTTGGTCACCTGGTGTGCCGAGAGATATATTCCAAACCAGCGAATCATTCAATTGTGGGATCATTCCCATGTCTCTCTGTCGCCTTAGGTATTTTGTAAGATGTTGAGACTTCCCGAGCCAATGCTTACTTTCAAGGGAGAAGATTGCAGATAATTCTTAAATAAACATGAAAATGAGTTGGACCTCTTACCCGAGTTCCTAGAGAACCCAACGGCTATCCCCAAGGACATCAAGAGATTGCAAGTTATCTCATTCAAAAATCATTTCCGGGAAATTGCTTGGCTTTTCACGAGGATAACAGGACAAGAAACTACAGCCATCATTTCCCACATGATTCTTTACATTTTATACTTTACGATTAAGGAACATGCCATCTTCGATTGGGGCAATTTGATTTCCATTGAAATCTCTTCCCAATTGTCACAATATAACAAGGAGAGAAGAATTATTCAAAAGGCTGACTGAAATAGACCTAGTCGGAAGCACCAATGAGGTCCAAGTCCCCAAATTGATTCTCAACTTGTTGTTCCTAACCAATCAAGACTTTGACGAACAAGTTGATATCTTTAAAGGGTTGTCGTTTGAAAAGTTCTATGGCATTCTTGATTATAGTGAAGATGACGTGGAGAATTGGCTAGTGGACTATTCAGTAAAAAATCAAGATATTGAAGAAGCTTTGCATAATATTTCCATTAATATAAGGGACTTGGAGGGAGATATTTTCAATATAAAAATCCGGCATGAAATCAATGTGGCACCAATGAGAAGCTATATCGAAGAGTGGTTTAAAAAAACTATCGACAAACTAACCGATGAAGGGCAAAAGGCAGTTGAGATGGTTCTTGTAACCATCGATGAAAGTAATAAAAGGACATCAACAAGCAAGTGACAAATGAGGAGATACCATCATAGTAAGTTCATACTGATCACATCCTTCTTTCTTTATCAAGTTCTTCATCCAATTACTCCACCTCTTTAAATAGAAAGGTTTAACCGAAGACCAATAATTTTCTTTTTCTTCTTACTAGGTCTTGTTGTCTTCCGTCGCCCACTTTCTTCCTTCTACAAACTTCATTCTTATATATATTTGCTTTATGGTTCGCGAGATCCCCAATCCCAGTCTTTATGACAAACACATTTAAATTTTGGAGAATATGTAATGAACTATATATTTTTTAGAAATTCCAAAAGAGTTATTTTGGGAACAATCTTGATTGTACTTTGTAACCCAGTTTTCTGAATATAAAGTATCATTTGAGCTTCCCATGTATCACTCTGTCAAAGTTCTCTTATGCATGCAGATCATTTTCTTTTTATTTTTTATGTGATCAAAAAACTTTATCCCTGTTATGATGGATGTGAGGAAATTTTGTCTATTTGCTTTAAATGTGTCAATGTATGTGGTTCCTAGCCCACTCTCAGGAACTTTACTTAAAATAAAACAAAACATTTTTCGTTTTTATATTTTTACTTTCTTTTGATTACCATAATGGACTTCTATAAAAAGCCCCACATTTTGAAAACCTCGAGTCCCACGGAAATCATAATAGAGGAGTACCACCTCTATAAAAACGCAGAGGGATTTGTATCCTCCTGAGGTTGTTGTTTCGGTCCTAACGGATTCAAGTGTCAAAAATTTTGGCAACCATACTAGGGATCGTGAACTGGAAATTCGGAACCTAGCCCAACGTTTGTGAAAGAATATATGACTTTACCCCATAGTAATCAGCCCCATTTAAAAATTGGATTGAATAATAAATGAAGCAATTTACACCAGTTGTATAATCTAGTAATAACAACAACCAAGACTCGAGAAGAGTTAGAAAGTTCATGGCAGATCTTAGTCCAAGAAGAAGAAAGATAAATCCTTTAGAGACAGAGGAGAGAAGAATGACAAGATCGAAGAAATCAAAGGCTAGATAGAGCAACACAAGAACAAGGTCAAGATTGAAATTGGATGAATACAAGGGACCCATTACCAGAAGTAAAAGTAAGCAACTCTTTGTCCTTAGAAGTGAAAATTCTAGCCCTGAAGTCTCCTCAAACATGGCAACGAGAGACAAACATCCCCAAGATGGTCATCATGAGGAGAAACAAGGAGGTGGAAGAGATGCCACAAGAAATCAAGGAATCTCGGGGTTTGGAAATAGAAGGAGGGTAAGATATTCCCCTCTTAATATTATAGGTGAACAACACGAGCTCCTTGTTCTCCCTAAGGGCACCTTAAAGGAATGTTTTGGAGACGGGACAATCGATGCAAAGAGGCATCTGCATTTATTTCTTGACATTTGTGACTTTCACTTAGTTGAATATGACGACGTCATGGTGAGGTTGTTTCTACAAACCTTATCAGAAAGAGCTTATGAATGGTATACAACGTTTCCTAGTAGATCCATTCGCTCATTTAATGACCTCGAAGCTATGTTCCTAACTATGTTTTCCCCTCCAATTTCTTACCATACCCTCCTCATAGACTTCACCCAGGTTGGGTTGAGGAAGAATGAAAGGATACGAGATTTTAACCTCAGGTTCAATAAGACCTTGAGTAGAATTCTAGAAGATAAAAGACCAAATGACCCAGTCATTCTCGGTTGTTATAAGAATGCAATGCCCCCAAATGTAAAATACGCCATCAGAACATCCCAATTGTATACTTTGGAGGAGGCAATGACTAATGCCACTGATATTGAATAAATTATGATCGAGACGAGTGCCAACCCCGACATTATACTAGGAAGAGTACAAAGGCAGATGCGGGGATTAAATATTGATAATCAAGGAGCCTCTAGCTCAAGAAAGAATGAAGAATTCAAACCTCAAGTGGCTCAGAATAAAATGGTGGGAGGAGGATTTTTTAAAGGAACCATACCTGACGTAAAGGTTGACCCTGTGGCGGTGTAGGAAACAAAGCAAAGAATTGAAATTGAACATATGAATAGAACCATCAAACAGATGCAAAACGAGATAACCAGACTGAGAAGGGGAGATAATTACATGCCAAACCCAAGAATTCCAATTCTCGAGCAAAGGAGGAACCCTCCCCCTGAAAACAGAATGAGGTTTGAGGATATTGATAACCCACAGAGACCAAGGATTCCCAGACAACCTACTCCAAACGCAGTTGTTCTGGATGATGTCTATGACGGGCAAATAATCGAGCAAGAAAATTATTACTTAGTTGATGAAAGCTCTGAAACTGTGCAGATGGACCGATGCGAGATGTCCATGTATTTATTTGGAGAGGGAGACAATGATCCTAACTCGCAAGAAAACTTCACCCATACAAGAGGGTTTGTAAATAGACCAAAGAATAAAGGCAACTCTGACAAGGAAAAAGAAAAAGAAAAAAAATGAAATAGTGTTGAATGAGAAAGTGACAGATGGAAATGGAACCAAAACGAAACACATGGCGTCAAGCTCCACTCAAATGATGTATAATGTCATGGAGGAACTAAGTAAATTGAGGATAAATCTGCCTTTTACGGAAGTGGTAAATATTCCTCAGCAAAGACAGAACATATTGAAGTTGTTGGATGATCCATCAGAAAGAGATGAAGTTATCGTTACCAGTCCAAAACAGAGCTAGATCCCATCAACTGCCAAGCTGAGAGGTAAAATTCTGCCCTTCTACGTTTGAATTGAAAATCATGATGTTGCATTCATAATTGTTTAGTTGACACTGGAATGACAAATAATATAATGTCGCTTGCGGTCATGTAGGCTTTGGGCATGAGTTGCACTAAGTATTATGAAACCGATGAGATCATATATGCAATTGATTCTAGAAAAGTGCCAGCGTACGGAGAAATCAAGGATTTTTAATGCTTGGATTATAGCAGCCCCCCACATCATTACAGTTTTCAATATTATTGTGGTAGACCTTCCTCCAGCATATGGAGTTGTGTTGGAAAGAGACTGGACATCCATGATCAGTGGATATATAATGAATGACGAAAGTTGTATGATGTTACCAGGCAAGAAGGGAGCGATGATTAAAGTACCCCGTGAACCCAGAAAACCCTTCTCCTTCAACAAGAAGGACAATGAATTAATGTAATATTATATAGATGTTGGGATTGGAAACTATGTTATCCTGGACATGGAGCACAATGAAATCCTAGAGCGAGTTCAAGGCTTGGGGAGCCAAGAATGTTTGTTTGAAGGCTATTGGAGGATGTCATTCGATGGAGTCGGTTCTAAATTTGGGAACAGAGTTGGAATTGTTCTTTTGAGTCCAGATAAGACTATGCATCCCCATGTTGTAAGACTGGAGTTTTCATCCACAAATAATGAAGCATAATATGAAGCTTTGATCCAGGGGATGATCCTTGCACAGAAAATGAAAATAGAACATCTCATTGTGACTGGAGACTCGGAGTTGGTCATTAATCAGGTTACCCAAAGGTACAAAATCAAAAAGGAAATACTTAAGTTGTATTTCAAAAGAGTTAACGAACTGATGGAATCTTTCAGCTCCTTCAACATTGCTTTCATTCCAAGGGACAAGAATCACAAGGAAGATTCACTAGCCTTGGCAGCCTCATTATCAAAACCAGACGATATCCAAAGCAAAACGTATTTTCAGGTAGAAAGAGCTTTTGAACCATCTATGCTCGATAATGTTGAGTACTTACAAGTATTTGAAAACAATGAATAGTTGGAATTTTTTTTGTTAAACGAGGATGATGAAGAATAAGATAGCTCATATGTCATCCAAAAAGACTATATACAGGTTGAATCTTTGTTTATGAAAGATGATTATGCCAAGAATCTCCTTGAAGAAGTTTCAGTTCGAAAAGTGCAAGAAACGAGAAAAGTTAATATTGGAACGGGCAAGTCCCTGAAATATGTCAACTTGGGAGTTGATTGCACCATTGAAGAGGTTGATCAATCTGTTTCCTTATTCAAAGAATATATTTATGTGTTCACTTGGACCTATAAGGATTTGAAAGCCTATGATAAAACGATATTCCAACATATCATTCCTTTGAGAGAAGAAATGAAGCCAGTGAAACAAAAAATAAGGATGATGAATCCCAAGCTGAAACATCTGGTAAAAATCGAATTGGATAAGTTGAAGAAGGCATGGATAATTTATCCCATCATACATTCAAACTGGCTTTCAAATCCAATGATTGTAAGGAAAAATACTGGGGAGATCTGGATGTATGTTGACTTTAGAGACCTTAATTAAGCAAGCATAAAAGATAATTTTCTTTTGCCTAACATGGATTTTCTACTACGTTAAGTTACTAGATCATCCTGCATGTCCATGTTGGATGGTTTCTCTGGATATAACCAAGTCTTGGTGGTTGAGGAAGATAGAGCAAAGACATCATTTATCACACCATGGGCGACATATGCATATGCTAGAATGCCCTTCGGTTTGAAGAATGTTGGAGCCACATTCCAAAGGGCCATGGATCATGCATTTAGCGGGTTGATAGGAAATTTTATGGCAAACTATCAAGATGACTTGATGGTGCATTCAAAGAAAAGGGAGGATCATATCCATCATTAAGAAAGATTTTTGAAAGATGTAGATTATACGACGTTTCTCTGAATCCAAAGAAATGCTTGTTCGTTGTGACTCAAGGCAAGTTGTTGGGCCATATTGTATGCAAGGAATGGATTTACATAGATTTGGAAAGATTTAAAGCAATAAATGATCTCAACCCCCGGACATCTAAGAAGGGAGTCCAGTCATTCTTTGGAAAAATCAATTTTGTGCGAAGATTTGTTCCTGACTACGCAAGCATTGTAAAGTCGATCAATCTGTTGTTGAAAAAGGAGTAGAGATTCGATTGGATAAAAAATACTCAAGAAGAGTTCAACAATATCAAAGGAGAAATCACCACTACTCCTGTCCTCATCAGTCCAGACTTCCAAAGAGACTTCATCATTTATTCATTTGCTACAAAGGCAGTTGTTGCATCCATTCTCACTCAGAAAAATAGCAACGGAGAAGAAATCCCGATAAGTTTTATGAGTAAAACCCTAAACGACCATGAGTTGAGGTACTCATAAATCGAGAAGCAAGCCTTGGATCTTGTAAAAGAAGTAGCACACTTTCAGATGTATATATTAAACTCCCATGTTATAAATTATATTCCCTCATCACCAGTGAAGATGCTTCTAAATCAACAATTGAGAGAAGGAAAATGGGCTAACTGGTTGGAAAAAATACAAGAATATGATATCGAGATTAAACCTTTAAAGGAAATCAAGGGACAAGGTTTATGCAAGCTCATCATGAATGGGGACTCAGTCAATGGGATGATTTCAATCTCAGTTGGAGAATCATTAGCTAATTCAAAATGGTACACATATATTATATTATACTTAAGGTCCGGGCAATTTCCTGTCACAATGAATCCCAAGGAGTGAAGGACACTGAGGATGAAGGCAAACCAATACGTGGTGATTGTTGACATACTGTTCAGAATTTTTTTTGATGGTATACTCCTGAGATGCGTCAACGAAAATCAAGCCCAAGAACTTATCAGAGAATTCCATGAGGGAATATGTGGTGGACACTTTACACCTACTACAACCACCCACAAAATAATCAGAACAGGATTTTACTGGCCATAAATCTTCAGAGATTCGTATGCCACAATAAGGAAATGTTTGTCATGCCAACAGTTTTCAATAAAGATGAAGAAATATGTGATGCCTTTGCAGCCGATTGTGATAGAACAATTGTTTTCCCAATGGGGACTTGATGTTGTTGCACCAATTAATCCAAAATCTAGCAAGGGACATGTGCAAATTTTGAAAGCTAACGATTATTTGATGAAATGGCGAGAAGTGGTGGTGCTAAAGAAGGTCGATGCTGAAGAACTGATTAAATTCCTCAAAGACAACATTCTATCGAGATTTGGTGTCCCTGATAAATGTATCATAGACAATGGTTTGATTTTCATCAGGTCAAAGTTCACGAAGTTTTGTGGACAATATGGAATCATCATGGGTCAATCATCAAAGTATTACCCACAAGGTAATGGCCTTGTTCAATCCACAAACTAAACAGTTGTGCAGATACTGAAGAAAACTGTTGATAACAACCAAAAGAATTGGCCTCTGAAGCTGATGGATGCATTATGGGAAAGTAGAACAACCCTGAAGGATAGCACATGGATGTCTCCATATCTATTGGTATATGGGAAAGAGGCGAAAATGTCGATTAGCCTTGAGCTCAATGCATTGATCTCCATGGTTAATACTGAGGATACATAAGATAGTTCACCCATCTAGAAGAGAATCAACTAGTTGCTGAACTTGGAAGAGGAATGAAGAAAATCCCTGAATCAAACTTCTCAAAGGAAGCAGAGCATCAAGAGATATTTTGATCAAAGCACAACTATGAAGAACTTCCAGAAGGGAGAGTTGGTGCTACTTTGGAACAAGGCCAACGAGAAGTCATCCATGCATACAAAGTTCGAAGCACTATGGATCAGACCATATGTCGTCGAGAAGATATTGGGATTTAACTCCTATATGGTCCAAGACATGACAGGGAAAAGGGTAATGTTGCATGTCAACAGGAAACATTTGAAAGGTTTCTTCTCCTAATACTTTTACATGCTCATTGTACATAACTTTATTTTTGTTCAATTTGCATATTCTTAATCTGACTCCATAACCCAATGGGCGGAATCACCTGGTCATGAGAGATTCTGGATTCTTGACAACCCACAATGGGTTATCATCCCACAGTTGGAGCCTATTGTTGAGATCATTTCTCGCTCCCAAAATTTCCCTCCCCTTTTCTATTTTCCCAAATTCTCTTCTCCCTTTCTTTTCCCTCTTCCATACTTGACCGTTTCTCCCTTTCCCTTTTTCCCTTCTACTTTCCCTTTCTTGTTCTATACTTAGTCTTTTTTTTAAAACGACGTGTTCCTGGGTTGGTGGACTTGCGAATCCTCATCTCCATCCATACCCTCACATCACAAGTCTGACCGACCGCCGCGCTATCCTACACTTAGTCAATTTTGCAATCGCGGATTCCTAGGTTGGTGGGGTCGAACTCTCATACCTCATGTTTCATGATATACATTTTGCATCCAAAAGTTTCACGATCTACATTTTGACCCCCCGACTCCCTGAACTTCCAAGTCTCATTCCTCCTACGATGAGTCCATTTGACCATCGCGCTATCCTATACTTAGCCGATTTTGAACTTGTTGTAGTCGTGGGTTCACGGGTTCGCGGGTTCTCAGGTTCACAAAAGTCTCAAATCCTATTCCGCTCATGTCTGTCCCCGCCACCCTCGCGTGATTCCCAATAGGCGTTTAGTATGCTTTGAATCCTAACAAATCATCATGTAGGTTCGTAAATATTGTCATTAATAAGCGAAGGGCACAAGGAGATCTCCTATTAAAACACATTAAACTAGGATTTATAGAGGATTGTATTATCCCTCTCAATCGTGCATTTTAAACATTATCTGGAGCAAAGGAAAGTTTTCGTTAACTTATGGCAGCAGCTCGACAACAGTTCTGTGGAGATAAATTGAACATTTTCGGGCGTGAGGACCAAAGCTTTCAGTGGTCCAGAGCATATTCTTACTACTCATCCCCTTCTGCGCAGAAGGAAGTAATTTAGACGTCTAGAATTGTGCACGCAGGTTGTGTCTCAGCATTCTTTGACTATAAGGAGTTGGTCACCTAGTGCACCGAGAGATATATTCCAAACCAACGGATCATTCAATTGTTGGATCATTGTCTCTCTGTCACCTAAGGTATTTCGTAAGATGTTGAAACTTCCTGAGCCAACGCTTACTTTCAAGGGCGAAGATTGCAAAGAATTATTAAAGAAGCATGACAATGAGTTGGACCTCTTACCTGAGTTCCTGAAGAACCCAATGGTCATCCCTGAGGACATCACAAGATTGCAAGTTAGCTTGTTCAAAAATCCTTTCCAGGAAATTGCTCGGCTTTTCACGAGAATAACATGAAAAGAAACTACAACCAACATTTCCCGCATGATTCTTTACATTTTATACTTTACGGTGAAGGAACAGGCCATCTTCGATTGGGGCAAGCTGATTTCCATTGAAATCTATTCCCAATTGCCACAATATAACAAGGAGAGAAGAATTATTCAAAAGGCTAACTGAAATAGACCTAGCCG
Organism: Picea mariana; assembly: GCA_032191745.1. Taxonomy (NCBI): domain Eukaryota; kingdom Viridiplantae; phylum Streptophyta; class Pinopsida; order Pinales; family Pinaceae; genus Picea; species Picea mariana. Next base: position 56,462 of record JASDQU010242280.1, read on the forward strand.
GAAGCACCAATGAGGTTCAAGATCCCAAATTGATTCTCAACTCGGTGTTCCTAACCAAGAAAGCCTTTGACGAACAAGTTGAGATCTTTAAAGGGTTATCACTTGAAAAGTTCTATGGCATTATTCATTATAAAGTGAAGATGACGTGAAGAATTGACTAGTGGACTATTCAGTAAAAAATCAAGATATTGAAGAAGCTTTGCGTAATATTTCCATTGATCTAAGGGACTTGGAGGGCGATCTTTTCAATATAAAATCTGGCATGAAATCAACGTGGCACCAATGAGAAGCTATATCGAAGAGTGGTTTAAAAAAGCTATCAACAAACTGACTGATGAAGGGAAAAAGGTAGTTGAGATGGTTCCTGTAACCGTCGATGAAAGTAATAAAAGGATATCAGCAAGAAAGTTGCGAAGGAGGAGATACCATCATAGTAAGTTCATATTGATCACATCCTTCTTTCTTTATCGAGTTCTTCATCTAGTTACTCCACCTCTTTAAATAGAAAGGTTTAATCGAAGACTGATAATTTCTTTTTTCTTCTTACTAGGTCTTGTTGTACTTTGTCGCCCACTTTCTTCCTTCTACAAACTTCATTCTTATATATATTATGATCCGCGAGAGCCCCAATCCCAGTCTTTATGACAAACACATTTAAATTTCAGAGAATATGTAATGAACTATATATCGTTTAGAAATTCCAAGAGAGCTATTTTGGGATGAATCTCGACTGTACTTTGTAACCCAGTTTTATGAATATAAAGTATTTGAGGTTGATCTATCGTTATCTTCATTTGAGTTGCCCATGCATCACTCTGTAAAATTTCTCTTATGCATGTAGATCATTTTCTTTTTATTTTTTATGTGATCAGAAATATTTAGCCCTACTATGATGGATGTGAGGAAATTTTGTCTATTTGCTTTAAATGTGTGAGTGTATGTGGTTCCTGGTCCTCTCTTAGAAATTTTACTTAAAAGAAAACAAAACATTTTCCATTTTTATATTTTTACTTTCTTTTGATTACCATAATGGACTTCTATAAAAGTCCCACATTCTGAAAACCTCGAGTCCCACAAAAATCATAACAAAGGAGCACCACCTCTATAAAAATGCAAGGGAATTTATATCCTTTTGAGGTTATCGTTTCAGTCCTAACAGATTCAAGCGTCAACAATTTGTAAATCAAGTTGTGTATTATGGAGATACCAAAAATCGTGCATAATGTTTTATTGCATGAAGAGTTTTACATTCTTGCTTGCGAACACTTCATGTTTTGTGAGAATTCTTTATGAACGTAAGTTGCGAGTAAACATGTGTGTCTGGTATATGGGAAAGGATACAAATCTTTATGAATGTTATGCATGCGTACAATCTAAGGTTTTTGTACTAACCCAAGTGGAGAAACACCCCTACTAAATGCGTGAATTGTTATAATCCTATGGCATATGTATGTACTCTCATGCATATGCATAGATATATACCCTTGCGTACGTTCTCCATATGCCACGGTGTCGAAGTTCTTAAACCCAACCAGTCTTTCAAAGGATAGGGTACTATGAAGAAACCATGAGGAAACCATGGAGTACCTTGGTCAAGCACGAGAATTATCGAGGCTCGGTAAGACCCGAGAAGGCCTCAAAGAAAGATATCTACGAAATGGCCAAGTTCAGGCACAGATTGTTAAGCCAGAGGAGAAGCCCTAATTTGTTTCATAAAAATCGTGGTCATGGATTTGGAACGATGAATAAATTCAGGCCCTTTATCAGGACATGGTCGAGATGCGACCTTAGCTAATGGTTGGGATGGAAAAGAAATATCATGACCCTTCATCGACGCTAAACAAAAATCCATACTCTGAAGGCAACAAGGGTCATTGATCTTTTCGTAGCTATCGTGGACAATTCTGGACCATTGAGTCCATGGAGATTAACGTGGTCAGAATCTCCTAGTCAGAATGACCTTGGAGTCCCGAGGGATGATCTAGAGAATCCATCAAGGTGAGGTCATTGTTCGTGCTCTTTTCGTCAATGGGTGAGCAAAAAGTGAGCACTTACATGCCTAGTTGGGCTCTTCTAGTCATGACAGCTGTAATGCAAAAGGTTAGAAAGAAAACAATAAAGGTATTAACAAGAATTAAACAAGAACTAAATAACAACATGAGCATGAAAATAAAAACTAAAAA
>JASDQU010242280.1:58744-108934 GCA_032191745.1 Picea mariana
CACATTAGGGCACATTTAGGTCTTTGACCAGCCTCCCCACGCAGATTGAGCTCGGATTTGATGTCAAATCGACTTGGGAGCCGATCCATTAGTGGTTGGGAGGCCGACCAGCTTCATAAATGCGCCGTTTGGCAGGCGTGCGGGTTTTGCACCCCACAGCCGCGCATATGCGCCCGATGTATGAATATAATGCGTGCATGCGCTAGTTTACCATGGGCGCGGTGCGCTTTTTAATCTTTTTAGCCAACTTTGTATAGTTTTGGCCCTTTTGATGTGTTGTGGAGTTAATCCTTGTGCCATGAATGATTGTTTTTCTGTGTTGATGATGTTGAGTTCTTGTCGCCCTGTGCGGACGAAATTTCAGTGATAACAGTCATGATTAAAACTTTGTCATATATCTCAAAGAATCTTGTTGGAATAGGAGTAAGGAAAAAGGGTGATGTCATTCTGATGTACCTCGTTGACTAATATCGCAACCGTGTTCCAAGAGGGAACATGCTAATTGATAGTCAGAGAAAAGGGAAAGGGAGAATCCTTGTTGGATCGCCACATGATTCAAGTGTAATGGAAATTGAGCCTTTGGACCCACAAGGTGGAGACCCTATGTTATTACCTTGTACCCTAACATAAGAAGGCCACACATCACCCTAAGAAGTGCCACGTATCAAGTGATACATGTACCATGTGTCACCCTGCATATCATACCACGCGACGGTATAAGAGGGAAAAATGACTAAGTGTTGAGATTTCTCAGACTCATGAAAAGTTAAGTTCGTACAACTACACCTACGCGAGTCCATGAGTTCGTGAGTTCGTGAAGGGAAAAATGACTAAGTGTTGAGAATTCTCAGACTCGTGAAAAGTTAGGTCATATAACTACACCTCTGGGAGTCCGTGAGTCCGCGAGTCCGTGAAGGGAAAAATGACTAAGTGTTGAGAATTCTCAGGCTCATGAAAATTTAAGGTCGTATAACTACACCTCCTCAAGTTCGTGAGTCCGCAAGTCTGCGACATGAAAAATGACTAAGTGTTGAGAATTCTTGAACTCATGAAAAGTTAAGGTCGTATAACTACACCTCTGTGAGTCTACGGGTCTACGAAGGGAAAATTGACTAAGTGTTGAGATTTCTCAGACTCATGAAAATTTAAAGTCATATAACTACGCCTCCACGAGTCCGGAGTCCGCAAGTCCGCTAAGGGAAAAATGACTAAGTGTTGAGAATTCTCGGACCCGTGAAAAGTTAAGGTCATATAACTCCACCTCCATGAGTTCGTGAGTCCACGAAGGGAAGAATGACTAAGTGTTGATATTTCTTGGACTCATGAAATTTAGGATCGTAGAATATCACGTCCGCGAGTCTACAGGTCTGCAAGTCCGTGAAGATAGAGAAATGACTAAGTGTCGATATTTTCTTAGACGAACTTGTGGAAGGATAATTATAACAATATGTAGTTGAGAGTCCATGGGACCGTGAATCCACAAATAAAAAGGTGGTGTCATCAAAAATCCCTTGAATAAGTAAAGAGCATTAGAGATGTGGTTGGAAGAAAGTAAGATAAGATAGATAAACCGAGAAAAATTGCACACCCCACCCCTTAGAAACCTTAAGGGGTCGGGTATGTTACAAAGTGGTATTAGAGTAGGCAACTACACTTGACTTTCTTGGGCTCACGAAGGAGTTGAATAAGTTTTATTAGAAAAATTATAAAGGGAAGGATATATTGCCTTACCTTGTTTATAAGGACTTACTAAATACCAAGTCAGGTGACCAAGTACTTAGACCTTTGAGAGCGTTAGCACTCGTTTGGCATGAGATAATTTCTTCACTCATAAGAATACAACTATGGCCCTAATGACCCCCATGTGTTTCCTAGTAGATGTCCTGAAAAACACCAACATGAAGTAACCTTAGTTAACTCACGAGTGACTTAGGTGGGTGCTTCTCGTCGGGACTACTGAACCTTTAGTGTAAGTCATGACCACTTTCGTGATGTATGACAATGTGGACCATTGACCCGACTGTAATCAACATTTGCAATTTGAACAAATTGCCCAACCATATTGTGACCATGGAAACCCCGAACAACGATGGATATTGACAGACTGTCTGTCCCTATGGTCCTCAAGTCCCCAGTTTACCCATCGCGTGGAAGCCCAATGAAATTCATTGAGCAACGATTAACCCCTGAATATCAAGAATAATAACCTGATAAGTAATTAATCGTGGGAATTTATCCAAAAACATTCGTACTAGGGAGAGGAACACGATTAAACGTTGTTTTTGCGCAACTAAATAGGGACTGTATACTATTATAAAACACTAGATTTATACAACATCATATCAGTTTACAAATGTACCATGTTGTTTTCTTTTTATAATGGACAAGTTGACTAACAGAGAATTGTTGATTCTCAACACTTAACCAGTCCGATATTTTCCAGACAAGCTCTAAGAAGAGTGATGGTGACCCATCATGAATAGGGGGAGAGGTCCCATAACAAAGAAGAAGAATTTGATGAAAGGAAGATGGTAGAAACCCCTCCAAACTTGGTTGAGACTGTGAGAAGTCTCGGGGAAGAGTTGCAAATATTTAAGGATGGCAATGACCAGCTAATGAAGGAACAAGAAAAACAGACTGAGATAAATGCAGTCCTGCTGCAAAGTCTATCTAAACTACAACGATAATTGCAACATGGACAAACACCGACCTGGGAAAACCCAAATTTTACCTGAAATGCAGAAGCACGGACTTGAAAGCAACAATTCAAGAAGAGATCATCTCAAGAAGGATCATCATGGAGCCAAGACACATACCAAAACCAAATATTCATCTGAGGATTTATCTAGCGAAGGAGTAGAAAGCTCCACATAACTATCTAATAGTAAGAACAGTTCCCATTCCCAAAAGAAGGGAAAGAAAAGGAAGTACTCCAAAGCCAAGGACCCCGAGGAATTTAAGAAAGCCAAGCCCCCTACTTTTGACGGGGAAATCAAAAAAGGGGAAGAAGCGAAAGCTTGGATACTAGGACTAAAGAAGTATTTTAGAGTTCATAACTACTCTAAGAACTTGAAAGCCTGAATAACTATATTCAATTTGAATGGAAAGGCCTATATTTGGTGGGAAGACCTTATAAATGTAAAAGGAATCCGAGAAAATGGGTTGTCCTGGAATAAGTTTGAGAAAGACTTAAAAAGAAGTACATTTCTGAGCAGTACTATGATGAAAAGATGAAGGAGTTCTATGAGCTCAAATTAGGACAACTCGCTATAGATGAATACATCAACAAGTTTCTAGAATTGATGAGGTATGTACCCTACATAAAGAATGAAAAGGTAAAAATGCAGTGATTTCTTAGTAGGCCACCTCAATCCTTCCTGAAAAAGATTGAATTTGATGAACCTAAAACCCTAGAGGACACCATTCAGAAGGATAGATATTGTTACAAGCAAATCAACCACAAAGAAGAACCCCCTAAGGAATGGAAAAATAAAAATAAGATAGGATTCAATAAGATGAGAGTTAAACCTTCAAGGTTCAATACTTTTGAGAGGAATCCCAGGATGGGATTCCCTACCAAAAATGTGAATCAATAGAACTTCCCATCTCAAGGTGGATATAAGACTATTGGATCAGCCTCAGGTAGGGATAAAAGCACAAATAAATAATCGTTGAAATGTTGGGGTTGAGGAGAAGAACACATGTTGAGAGACTTCCCTCATAGGTATCCAAACAGCAAGGGAGTTTACAACATCCAAGAGGCTACCACAATCGATGATGTGGCCATAAGCATACCAAAAATCCATGCAGCTTTGGACAATAAACATGCATACCACCAAACCTCAGTGTTGGAAATGGAAGCTATGGTCACCAACCATCTTATTTATATTCAGATTGACCCTGGTTCTAATCTGAGTTATATTTCTCCTCAAACTGTTGAGAAGTGTAAATTACAACAAGCAAAACACACTAAGCCATGGCTAGTACAACTAGCCACGGGAACAAAAAGAAGGGTAACAAGGGTTGTAGCAGCATGCTCAGTCATCATGAATGGGTTTCCTACTCAAGCCACCTTAAACATCCTTCCTCTAGGATCATACGACATGTTGATCGACATGGATTGGTTGGTTGCCCATAAAGCTAAATTTGAATGTTATAACAAAACCTTAGAATGTGAAGATGACAAAGGGGAGAGAAAAACTTTACAGGGAATTCAAAAACCTATCTCAGTAAGAAAGATATCAACCCTCCAAATGAATAAGTATTGTAGGAAGGGGTGCCCTTTGTATGCAATACAAGTATCAGATCCCGTTAATACCAAAGACCAAGCTAGAAGAGCACCTTATACTTAAATATTTTAGAGATGTGTTTCAAGAAGATGTACCAAGGTTACCTCCCAAGAGAGATATCGATTTCTAAATAGAGCTTGTACCTGGAGCATTGCCAATGTCTAGAGCACCTTGTAGGATGAGTACCCCCAAGTTAGTGGAGCTCAAATTGCAACTGAAGGAAATGTTAGACAAGGGGTACATTTGACCTAGTGTGTCTCCCTAGGGAGCACCATCCTTATTTGTAAAGAAGAAGGATGGCACACTCAAGTTGTGCATAGACTATAGGAAACTCAATAAAATTACAACTAAGAATAACTACCCCATGCCCAGGATTGATGACTTATTTGACCAATTAAGAGGTGCCACCATCTTTTCCAAGATTGATTTGAGATCCAGATATCATCAAGTTTGAATCAAGGATGAGGACATCTATAAAACCACCTTTAGGACACTATGAATTTGTGGTGGTGCCATTTGGTCTCACCAACGCACCAACCACTTTCATGTCTTTGATGAATATTGTACTCAACAAGTTCTTGGACAGATTTGTATTAGTTTTTATCGATGACATCCTAGTCTACTCAAGGAATAAGCAAGAGCACGAAGAACACCTAAAGTTAGTACTCCAAGCATTAAGAGAACACAAGCTCTATGTTAAGCTTAGAAAGTGTGACTTTGAGAAGGGAGTAGCAGTTGAACCTGATAAGATCAAAGCCATTATAAATTGGCCCACACCCAGGGATGTCACTGGCATTAGATCTTTCGTGGGTTTAGCAAGATACTATAAGAGATTTATAAAGGTGTTTTCTAAGATTGGTCACCCAATCACTTCACTACAGAGAAAGGGGGTGAAATTTGTTTGGACAACAGAATGTGAGGGGAGTTTCCAGCAACTGAAACACCTCTTAACACATGCCTCCATACTGAAAATTGTTGACCCAAACAAGGAATTCCTGGTGTGCGTCGATGCTTGCAAAGAGGGACTCAGAGGAGTCCTCATGCAAGAGGGACACGTAATATTTTATGAATCCAAAAAAATGAGTAAACATGAAATAAATTATGTGACCCATGACCTAGAACTAGCTGCCATAGTGCACACTTTGAAAATGTGGAGGCACTACCTCCTAGGTAGAAGGTTTGTCCTCATGACAGACCATAGCGGGCTGAGGTATTTATTTGACCAGCCCAAGCTAAATGCTAGGCAATCTAGGTGGATGGCTCTTATCAATGATTTTTTACTTTGAAATCAAACACATCAAAGGAAAAGAAAACCAAGTGGTTGATGCCCTCAGTAGAAGTATGCAAGTAATTCATTTAGCAACCATGAGTACTTGTGAAACAAACCTCAAGGAAAGAATTAAAAGTGCACATGAGGTAGATGAGTTCTTCAAAACCACAAAGATACACCTGGAGCAAGAGCTCACAAGGTTGAAGTATGCAGGTTATCAACTAAAAAGTGTGATGGTGTACTGACATACAAAGGGAGGTTGTATATCCCAACTTATGACACCTTGAAAAAGTTTATATTGGATGAACTGCACAAAATACCATATGTTGGCCACCCTGGTTATCAGAAGATGATTACAACCCTTAGGTTTTATTGGCCAAGAATGAAAAAGGACACAGTTGATTATCTGGCTAAATGTTTAGAGTGCCAACATGTCAAGGTATAACACTAACACCTAGCGGGGTTGTTGCATCCTCTGCCTATTCCAGAATTGAAATGGGAAATCATTTCCATGGACTTCATCATTGATTACCCAAAATGACCAAACAAAATGATGCCATGATGGTAGTTGTGGATAAATTGAGCAAGGTTTCCCACTTCATTCTGGTAAAATCCACTTGCAAGGCAATAGACATTGCCAACATCTTTATGAAATAAATATTCAGATGGCATGGGATGCCCAAGGAAATTATATACGATAGGGATGCCAAATTCACCTCAGAATTTTGGAAGTCCTTGTTCACTGGTTGTGGAACACAACTGTTGTTTAGTACAACCTACCACCCTCAAATTGATGGACAAACAGAGACGATGAACCAAATATTAGAAGACATGTTAAGGATGCATGTAATGCATCAACCCAGGAAATGGGAAGAGTATATACCCCTGGTAGAATTTGCCTACAATAATGGATACCAAGAATCCTTGAAAATGGCCCCTTTTGAGGCCCTTTATGGTAGAAAATGCAGTATCCTAATCAACTGGGATAATCTGGTAGATAGGGTTACCCTTGGACCTAAAATGTTAATGGAACTAGAACAAAAAATGACCCAAATAAAGAAAAATATGAAGGTGGTCCAAGACTGATAAAAGAGTTATGCAGATACCAAAAAAAGTCATAAAGAATTTAAAATAGGAGATCATGTGTATCTCATAATCAAACCAAGGAGAAGCTCCTTAAGAATGGAAGCGTGTGCTAAGCTAGCACCCAGATTTTGTGGCCCTTTTGAAATTTTGGACAGAATGGGACATGTAGCCTATAAACTGTCCTTGCCTCCCATAATGAAGGCACATAATGTGTTCCATCTTTCCTTATTAAAGAGATATATACATGATGTTACTCACATAATTAACTGGTCTGTGATACAGGTGGAGCCAGAGGGAGAGTTCCAACCAGAGTCGTAGTGTATCCTAAACATGAGAGAGATATCTCTTAGGAACATAAACATTTCCCAGGTCAAGGTGTAATGGAAACACTTTGGTCCCGATGAAGTGACTTGGGAAATGGAGGATGCCATGAAACGTGCATACCCTTTTTTGTTCACTGCTGAATATGGAGTTTTTGCATTAAATAAAACACAGAGGGTGATGTTCCTTTAAGGGGGAGGGGATTGTAACACCCCTGTTTCCCCCATTCTACAATTATAAGTGTTATTATGGAAAAACAATAAGCCAAACCATGGGTGATCAAGGATAAACAATCGACCTTGATAGATTTTGAAATATATATATATATATGTGTGTGTGTGTGTAAACATGTTTGCCTTTTTTTGATAAAATAAGAAAATGTTGAGTTACTACTGAAGGGATTCCCTTCATAGGTTACGATGTCATGGGAGGAATGGGCGAGAGGGATGACATCACTGTTTTCAATGAATCTGCCAGGAAACACCTTTCTCAATTAAAATGATATGGATCCGAACTGTCCTCAACCCTAGAAACTGACTATCAATCAAGATAATAGTTGGAATATTTCTTGAAGGAGTTAAGAACGGATGGGCAAGTACCTTCAGGACGTTTCTGGCATGATCCATGAGGTTTCGAGGAAAGAATACAGGAAGAAAAAGGGTAGGGAAAGGGTAGAAGAACCCACTGGAGAAGATCTTGTTGAACTCCTCTCATGACATCGTCTCCTAGCTCGAGGGTAGCTAGTTGCATCGAGGTTGAACGCAACCTTTTCTACGGTTGGGTGGAGAGAAGTTCTCCCTACTGTAGTACTCAATGTATCTCAATCTTTTGTAGATAAGTGTCTCATCTATCTTTGTGTATTGATATAAATGTGTGTATGGCTTAATGTATGGCATAATATTTAGATGTAACTATTTGGTCTGTACATCAAGTTGTGTTTTCTAGAGATACTAGAAATCGCACATAATGTTTAATTGTGTGAAGAGTTTTACATTCTTTCTTGCGAACACTTCATGTCTTGTGAGAATTCTTTATGAACGTAAGTTGCAAGTAAAACTATGTGTTCGGTATATGGGAAAGGATACAAATCTTTATGAATGTTATGCATGCTTATAATCTAAGGTTTTTGTACTAACTTGAGGGGAGAAATGCCCCTACTAACTGCGTGAATCGTTGTAATTCTATGGAATATGCATGTACTCTCATGTATATGCATATATATATATATATACCCTTGCATATGTTCTCAATGTGCCACGGTGCTGGAATGCCTGAACCCAACCAATCTTTCAAATGATAGGGTACAGTGAAGAAACCCTGAGGAAACCATGGAGTACCTTTGTCAAGCACGAGCATTCTTGAGGCTCGATAAGACCTGAGAAGGACTCAAAGAAAGATATCTGTGAAATGACCAAGTTCAGGCACAAACTGTTAAGCCAAAGGAGAAGCCCTAATTTGTTTCAGAAAAATCATGGTCGTGGATTTGGCACGATGAATAAATTCAAGCCCTTTATTGAGACATGGTCGAGATGCAACCTTAGTCATTGGTTGGGTTGGAAAGAAAATATCTTGACCCTTCATTAGCATTACAGACAAATCCATACTCCGAAGTCAACAAGGGTCGTTGATATGTTGGGAGTAATTGTGGACAATCCTAGACCGTTGAGTCTATGGAGATTAACGTGGTTGAAATCTCCTAGTCAGAATGACCTTGGAGGCTTGAGGGATGATATAGACCATCCATTAGGGTGAGGCCATGATGAAAAATCTATCTTAGATCTCGAAGAATCTCATTGGAATGGGACCAATGAAAAAGGGTGATGTTATCCTAATGTACCTTGCTGACTAATATCACCACTGTGTTCCAAGAGGGCACGTGCTAATTGATAATCGGAGAAAAAGGCAAGGGAGAATCCTTTTTGGATTGCCACATGAGTCAAGTGTCATCGAAATTGAGCCTTCGGACCCACAAGATGGAGACCCTATGTGAGTACCTTGTATCCTGACATAAGGAGGCCACACATCACCCTAAGAAGTGCCATGTATCAAGTGGTACATGTACCATGTGTCACCCTACGTGTCATACCACGCGACGATAAAAGAGGGATAAGATTAAGTGTTGAGATTTCTCAAACTCATGAAAAGTTAAGGTTGTATAACTACACATCAACGAGTCCATGAGTCCGCGAAGGGAAAAATGGCTAAGTGTTGAGAATTCTCGAACTTGTGAAAAGTTAAGGTCGTATAACTACACCTTTGCGAGTCCATGAGTCATCGAAGGGAAAAATGACTAAGTGTTGATAATTCTCGGACTCATGAAAAGTTAAGGTCATATAACTACACCTTTGCGAGTCCGCGAAGGGAAAAATGACTAAGTGTTGAGAATTCTCACACTCGTGAAAAGTTAAGGTCGTATAACTACATCTCCGCGAGTTCGTGAGTCTATAAGTCTGCGAAGGGAAAAGTGACTAAGTGTTGAGATTTCTCGGACTCATGAAAAGTTAAAGTAATATAACTACACCTCTGCGAGTATGTGAGTTCGCGAAGGGAAAAATGACTAAGTGTTGAGAATTTTCAGAACCGTGAAAAGTTAAGGTCGTATAAATCCACCTCCACGAGTCTGTGAGTCCACGAGTTCGCGAAGGGAAGAATGACCAAGTGTTGATATTTCTCAGAATCATGAAAGTTAGGATTGTAGACTATCACCTCCATGAGTCTGTGGGTTCACAAGTCCGCGAAGACGGAGAAATGACTAAGTGTTGAGATTTTCTTAGACGGACTTGTGGAAGGATAATTATAATGATATGTAGCCGAGAGTCCGTGAGACCGTGAATCTGCAAATAAAAAGGTGTTGTCTCGAAAAACGCTTGAATAAGTAAAGAACATTAGAGATGCAGTTGGAAGAAAGTAATATAAGATAGATAAACCGAGAAAAATTGCACACTCCACCCCTTATAAGCCTTAAGGGGTCGGGTATGTTACATAAACAATGTGAAACATAGTTTTAAAATCATGTAAACTTATTCAAATAAACATCAAGAAATAAGTTATTTATAGCTCATCTACTACAATCTCCATTAGGTCTAAACAAAAGGTTCACATAAGAGCATCGCCAAATCACAAGGTAGTTCACCAACTTTGATACTATATTGAAGATATGGGTAGATATCCTAAGACAATTAGAAGCACATCACATCAAATATTGACACAATTGTTAGGTGGGTACCCTCATACCCCAAATAATTAATGATGCATATATGCTTGAGTGATTACAATTGTGGTGAGAACCACATTTTATGGGTGCTAGGGATGGACTACCTAACCCTAACAATCATTGTGATCCCATTAATGACCCACTAACTACCTAACCCTAACAATCATTGTGATCCCATTAATGACCCACTAATGGTGTACAATCAATGACATTATTGTATGCTAAGAAATCATTGAGTCAATTGCTAAGCACCAATCTATGTTATAACCACCATTAAAGGCTTATCCAACATATCTCCAGTAGGAGGGAGAATGAAGGCATTCATTTTATCACTAAATTCCACATTAGAGTTGGTAATTATTGTGATACAGACATGGATAATTTTAAGGATGGAAATTTATATTAAAATGTAGAAACCTGGGCTAATCTTACTAGTCCTTAATATGCAAGATGTAAAATGTTTGGCGATAATTTTGTAAAAAAATTCAAATTTCTAAGGATTTTATATAGTTTCTATAAAATTTTGGTGATTTTTAAGGTAAAATAATTTTATTCCATGGAATTTGGGCGAATTGTTTTTTAAAAAATGGAAATTAGCGAATATTTTTTTGGGAAAAACCATGGAAAATTAGTCCATTTGCGAAATTCAGCCCCTAAAATCATCTATGGATACAGAAGGGGGGATTGTGAATCTAATCTTAAGATGAGATGAGAGAGTTATTAAATAGGAGGTAGGAAAATAATTGAGTTAAAATAATATGTGAGTGGGATTAATATAATCATTAATCATAGATATTAACTTCCCCCAATGATTAAGCTTAACCTTGTGGGGTTAGTTTGGATGGAAAGCTTGGTTGGACCAATGGTGACAGATGCTCATGTTGGTGAGAGGGTTTGTTGGTTTGTCGTGGCTCTTGGATGAAAGATAGGTTTTGGAAGGTTTAAGTGAGGTGCTTATCTTGTTGTAGTAATGCCTTCATCTCCTAGTGGATACATTTCTCCTTGAAGGATTTCTCATTAGGTTGACTACCATTCTAGAGTCTCCATTTGCTTCATCATGCACATATATTGTGTACCCCAATTTTAGACACAAATTCACATACTTAATGATATACATTATATTAATCGTCATTTTTATATGCTAATTGTATATACAAAATCATTTGGCATTTTTAGTCGCAAATATACAATGCTAATCTATTATATACATTCTTTGTAAACTTAACATGCAACATCCGATGCCTATGCAAAACAAGAAAGTATGATAATGTACACAATCTTATTCACAAAGCACCCCCATCTACAATAGTGCTTGAAGATTACATTGGATCATTTTGTGATTTTGAAAAGATGAAAATGTGCATTTTCAAATGTATGAATGAAGGAATTTGTTCAAATTAGCCTTGTAAATTGTTTAGAGGGTTGCACTAACCTTTCTTTCATTGATGTAGAGTATATTGGTTTATGGATTTTCCATTGGAGGTAGAGTGCTTCTTGGAAGATGATAGCCTTCCCCAACTAGCTAGTAGATCTTTATAATTACTTGACATGCCACCTATGTTTATGGTGGAGACCATGCTCTTGCATACCAAACAAGAAATGAAAGAGAGAGGCATAATGACAAAGTTTATGCATTTATTCATGTTTCCACAGAAAGGGCATGCGAGTGCAAAATTTTACGCAATCATAATGACTTCGATAACTTCATTCATATACTAAAATTGGGAGATTCCTTTATGCTAAGTGTACTCCTCTAATCCACTTCACATCTCACTTCCAAACTTAGTATATGCCCTTATAACTCTTCCTACCTAATGACATATTCTCTCATGCATTATGACACCTCACTCCATAAATGACAATCTTTTAGCCCAAGGGGTTAACTTAATTGGTTTGGATAGTTTTGTGCCAATAGGTGTTTGGTTCTAATCTCCTTGCATGAGTTGTAATAGTATACACTAACGTGTTTACTAGGGATTCCATCCACGAATGTGGGATGCATCCCTTGGTGTTTTCCCACGAACTTTTCCATGGGGAAAAATAACATTCTTCCATTAATAGTTTTTTCTTTCACATTAACTTACATGTCATTTAACATACACTTAGGTCCCACTTATATCTTGATACCCACAACACCTAAGTGAACATTACAACATTCTAATGTGTTTTAACCATGATCATATGAAAATGATCATTATTCACAACAACCCCATAAGTATCATTTCATGAGTGTTACTATTGCAAATTAATGTAAATCAATTATGAGTGTCTTATACACTAACTTGAACACATGCTCCCTAGTTTAAGATATTGATAACTCAATTACTGTTGCTCTTGTCCCAACAAATTTTCTTTCCACCAACTGGATTTGGAATTTCCCTTGTGTTGACTAACATAAACATGGTGATTTATAAATTGTTTTATGCTAGATCATCTTCCCATGCTCACCTCCATATTGACCTAGGAGTAAAAACCTATCCCTTGGACCCTTTACATTATATGCCAAAGTTTTCTTTCAATCATGTTTTTTGGTTCTTTAAAGTGTTAAACTTGTGTAACAATATCTAACTGTTTGTTATTCATTGGCCCTGTAATAATTGCACAATCTTGTATAATTATTAAGCCTTTGTAAGTTGAAAATTACAATGCCTTGAGTTCCAAACATTTACAAGATTCCAAGACACATACCGACACTTCCTAGGGACTAAATTGGTCATAGAATTAAAGATGCCCCGACCTTAAATAAAAAAAATACCCACTTTTGTCTTTTATGTTAAAATATCAACACTAAAGTTTACGAGTAACCTCTTCATAGTAACCTTGCCTAACCAACTTCTAATTTTGAGTTTGAATGCCCCATTAGGACAACAATAAACCAAAGTGTTTTATTTTCAGATCTTGTCGTGACAAACTTTAGATATTAACTTGGGAAAAATAATACAAGACACCTTGGGAATTCAACCCGATAACACATTTTAAATTTAATTTGACAATGCATACATCTCCAATATGTTAACAAAGACTATCATATGACGATTTGTTGAAATCCTCTCTAAGTCTTCTCTCTAATGCAACTGTGGACATCCAATTTGGACATTGTATAATGCAACTCTTAACATTCAATTACTGAGAAAAACTCTTGACATCCAATTACCAAGGAAAACTCTTGACATCCAATTTGGATATTGCATGAAAAGGTTGTGGCAAAAATTTCCACCGAGACCTCTTAAAACATGATATCTACATTTAAAATATAAGAGAACCCCTTTAAAAAAACAACATATGAATGCTTTTCTTTCAATATGGTTACAATATGTCTACATCCTTAAATTGGGGGCAGATTTTTGAAAGAGGTTTCAAAAACACTTAAATTTCTTTAATATTAATAAAAATATATAAAAAATAATGTTTTAAACTTCAAAGGACAACCTTGCATCAAAAGTCCAATGCAACATCCTCAACATAGTGATCACCACCACAATGAACCCATCTCTATGCATGAAGAATGTTGCAGACATGTATGGAATGTAATGTGAATGGGTTGCATTCTTCTACATGGATCCTTCAGTGCAACAATTTTCATCACCCTCACAGAGATTCATTGTCTTCAATAAGGAAATATCGGTGCTAGTATGCCAAGAAAATTAAGCTCCATTAATGTATACTTCATGGATTGCACAATTGATGTTTTCTAAAGACGCCTCCACAAGCACTCTTTTAGAATTCCGATCAATATAAAACACAACTACATTGTCTTAAAATAACAGAGCTTTACAATGCATTGCAACAACATTTGTGAAACATAATATATCTCTATACATGTGTCTTTGGCAGTGTTACCATGTTGCAAAATGAAACATTTTGGTAAGAGAATGGTGCTCCTCCTTACTTGAGTGGTTTGTTTTGATGCTAGAAAATAGTCCTAAAATGAACTTTTGTAGATATTCAAAACATCACCGCATTCACAATATTCTTTAGCCGAATGCATCACAAATGGAGAATACATTGATCAAAACCCAACTCGATGTCATGTAAACAAAGCACAAATTACCAAGATTCATGTGAAAAAAAAATTCAAATATACATTTAAACACGCTTACAAACAATAACCTCATTATTATTGCTCAAGATTTAAAGGTTTTAAAACACCAATAAATCACATTGTCATATCATCACAATTCATTACCTCAAAGAAGAACTCCCATCACAAGAATAAACAATGCCCGTACTTACACAACCAATAACCTCATTATTATTGCTCAAAATTTAAAAGTTTTAAAATACCAATACATCACATTATCATATCATCGTAGTTCATTACCTCAAAGAAGAACTCTCATCACAAAAGTAAACACTGCTCGTACTTATATAACCAATACACATATTATGATATAATACACAACATGAAATAGATTTAAACTTTTCTTAAAGGCTATAAAAAATATACCAACATATTTCTCAAAACAAAAACCCCATACCCCACATTCGAGATGCTTTTCATTCATTTAAAATGTAAAGACATCACTTTCCATTATAACTAGTTCATTGCCCCTTTCACATCAAACATCAAACCAACATACTACCTTCTCTTAATCATTCACTTATACTCTTAGCATCAAGATAAAAGATACTTGCTGTCACATAGCAACAACATTAAATTTAGCATATATTTTTCTTTACATCATTCTATCATAACTCTAAATTCAAGATAGCTTTTTCTTTACATCATTTTATGAAATACTCTAAATTAAAAGATATCTTTTCTTTTTACTTAACTTTTCTTTAACTTTGACACCCCATTATTGACATTGTTGAGTTTAAATAATTGCATAACAAAGACTAAATCGAGAAAAACACACAATAACAAAAGAGACATTAATTCAAATTATCATTAAAAAAATATATAAAAATGCAACCTTTTTAATATCATAAAAAAAATATAAAAGATATACTCTTAGCATCCAGATAAAAGATACTTTCTCTCACATAGCAACAACATTAAATTTAACATATATTTTTCTTTACATCATTCTATCATATACTCTAAATTCAAGATAGCTTTTTCTTTACATCATTCTATCAAATACTCTAAATTAAAAGATACCTTTTCTTTTTACTTAACTTTTCTTTGACTTTGACACCCCATTATTGACATTGTTGAGTTTAACTAATTGCATAACAAATACTAAATCAAGAAAAACACACAATAACAAAAGGGACATTAATTGAGGTCGCCATAAAAGAATATAAAAATGCAACCTTTTTAATATCATAAAGAAGATATAAATACAACTTTTTTAATATCATAAATAACATGAATGGACGAGTTTCATTAGTCCATCAAAATTTGCTCGCTTCAACAAGGATGGGATTTGTTGATTACAAAGGAAATTCCACTTACAAACTTAAAATAATAAAAAATTAAGTATTTTGTCCATGCGTCCATTATTAGAGATCTTTCTCGATAGGGCTTCATTTTTCATTCCCAATTTCCCGTTTCATGTTTCATTCTCAATTTCCTAGGTAGTTGGATTTCATTTCCTACATCTTTTAAGTTTTAGGGGTTTGTAAGGGATCTAAGTGAATTATTAAACATTAATATGTCTCTAGGGTTTCATGTTTTATTCCCAATTCCCAATCTCTTAAGTAGTTGGATTTCATTTTTCACATCTCTTAAGTTTTAGGGGTTTATAAGGGATCACTAAGCCAATCACTAAGCATTAATGTGGGTTATAATTTCTAAGGTTTAACAAAAGTATATTTAATATGAAAAAGAATGAAGACATTTTTCTTATTACTAAAATTTACATTAAAAGTTGTATTGATTGTGATAAGGAAGGGGTGAGTTTTACTAGTCTACATCAACATGTTTACTAAGGATGCTATCTACAAATGTTGGAAGCATCTTTTGTGTTTTCTCGTAAGCTTTTTCATGGGGAAACATGACATTCTTTCATTAATATTTTTTTCTTTCACATTCACTCACATGACATTTGATACACACTTAGGTCCCACCTTTGTCATAGTAATCACAACACGTAATTGAATTATAATATTTTAACATGTTTTAGCCATAATTGTTTGAAAATGATCACTATCCCCAAAACCCCCATAATCATCATTTTGTAGATGTTCCCACTGGAAATGATTGTAAATAAATTCTAAGTGTCTTATACACTCATTTGAACATATGCTCCTTATCTCAAGATCTAAATAAGTCAAATGATGTTGCTCTTATCTTGACAAATTTGCTTTCCACCAATTGGATTTGGAATTTGTCCCATGTGTTGTTGCCTAATAAACATAGTGCTTCATAAATTGTTTTGTATTTGATAATCTTCTCATGCTTATCTCCAGATCAACTTTGGAGTAAAAGATTATCCCTTATGATTCTTTACATTTTATGTCAAAATTTTCAAGATTTTTTGGTTTTTCAGAGTATTAAACTTCTGTAGCTTTATCTAACTACTTGTTATCCATTGATCTTGGAATAATTGCATAATCTTGTATAATTATTAAACTTGTGCGACTCCAAATTTACAATGCATGGGGTTCCCAACATTTTGAAGACTCCGAGACTCATACTCAATAGTTCATGGGACCATATTGGTCATGGAATTACAAACTCAAGATGCCCCAACCTTAAATAAAAATACCCACTTTGTCTTTTATGTTAAAATATCAACACTAAGGTTTATGAGTTACCTCTTCCTAGTAATCTTGTCCTACCAACTTGTAATTTGGGTTTTTAATACCTCGTTAAGACAATAATGAACTAAAACGTTTTATTTTGAGATCTTGTCTTGATAAACTTAAGATATCGACTTAGGAAAAATAATACAAGCCACCTTGAAAATTAACCTCAATTACCACACATTCACTTAAATTTGATAAAAAAATAAGTCTCCAATATGTTAACAAAGACTATCATACAAAGAATTGTTGAAATCCTCTCTAGATGTTCTCTCTAACGTCTAATTTAGACATTGTATGAAAAAGTTATGGTCAAAATTTCCAATAATAACTTTAAAAATGTAACATCTGCATTCAAAATTGTAAGGGAAACCTTTCAAAAAATCAACATATGCACTTTTTTTCTTTCACCATGGTTACAATATGATTACATCCTTAAATTGTGGGCACAAATTTGAAAGAGGTTTCAAAGAAAGTTAAATTTATTTAATATTAACAAATATAAAAAAAATTAACATTTTAAACTGAAAATGATAACTATTGCATCAAAAGTTCAATGCAACATCCTCAACACAATGACGACCACCACACATTGAACCCACATATATGCATGAACAATGTTGCACACATGTAGGCAGTGTAATGCGTCAAAAGTTCAATGCAGCTTCCTCAACACAATGACCACCACCACACATTAAACCCACATCGTACCCAAGTTTCCTTAAGATTAGTTTGTTGGAACTGCAGGGGTTACCCATGGAGACGAGGACCTGGGTTAGGGCCTATTGAGGAAGATAGAGACATAATTTGCCTCATAGAAACTCATGAGCATGAAGGGTGCAAGACACCTTTGTTTGAAGGGTATTGGAAGATAGCAGTGTGGAACAAGACAACAGGGAATGGCAAAGGGCACGGGGGTATCATGGTATTAGTAAGAGAAAAATAAGGTCGTTTCATTCAGCTAGAAAAAGAAGACCCGAATAAGCAATTTGTCTGGCTTAAAATATCATAAAATGGAAATCACATCAGAATTGCAACATGCTATTTTGCGCCGCAAGTTTCAAAAATCTACAAAAGTAGAGGGCTTGACCACAAAGATCCCTTTGCAACCCTAAAAATAGATATTGCAATATATTCTCAGTTAGGTGAAGTCCTTATAGTGGGGGATTTCAATGCTAGAAATGCAGGTGAACAAGTTAGCATTCTTTGTTGCAAAGAAGACGATGACCCTATCTGGCTTACAGAAGAGAGTAATCATCAGTGGGAACGAATTTCAGAGGATAAACGCTGCAATCTCTTTGGAGAACAATTTCTTATGCTATGTGGGACTTTCGATTTAGTCATTTGTAATGGTTTGACTAGATGGGAAAAGTCTGGTAATTTCACTTGCAATACTTACAATGGAGCAAGTGTAGTAGATTATGCAATTTGCTCGCATAGTTTGTGTGGGAAAATGGAGGAAGTGTTGATTGGAGATCAAATTTGGGACTTAAAATCAGATCACAAGCCAATTTATTTAAGTTTCTCTTGGACTGGAAAACAACAATTAGGGTAAAAAACTTAGTATGTTCAACAAAATCCCCCAAATGGCAGAATTCTTTTGACTCTAGAGAATTGTAATACCTTCAAAAAAAGGTTAGAGAGGCTCTTCGAGAAGGAGGAAATCTCATTTCATGGCCTTCATTGTCACAGATTAACACATTTAATTCAAAGCGCACTTGTTGAGTGCAAAAGAGCAAAAATTAAGAAGTCCGAAACAAATTGTTTTTCGGTTAATGCTTGGTTTGACGAGGAATGCAAAAAGGCAAGGAGAAGCTGGAAGGAATCGTACAAGGATAACATAAAGCTGAAAGCTTACAAGCAGATAGTAAGAAAGAAAAAGGTCGATTTCATAGTTTCGAGGAGAGAAGAACTAATATTCCTTGGGAAAAATAACCCCAAACTATTTTGGAAGGAGCTCCAACCGAAAAAGGTGCAAACTAAAAACAACATTACAACTTCTAATTGGTTCGACTATGCAAGATAACTTTATGAGCATGATCCCAAGGTTGACCCTCCTCCCTTGGTCAACATAGACACAAAAGTCTTCACGGTGCAAGAGGTAGAGATGGGTATCAAGAGGTTGGGCGTTGGAAAAGAAAAAGACTTAGATGAACTCCAAGCAGAGTATCTAAAGTGGGGCTTAAAAATTCTTTCACCTCACATCACAAAAAATTTCAACAACATCATATAGCAGGGGTTCCCCACAGATTGGACAACTAGTATGGCAATACCTCTTTTCAAGAGTGGTGACGTTAATAATCCCTCCAATTATAGAACCATAATGATACACCCCTTGTTTGCAAAGTTATTTGGAAGCATGTTAGAAAAGAAAATTAGCAAGTGGGCAAAAGAAAGAGATAAACATGCTAAAGGGCAAGCAGGTTTTAGACCTAAACATTCCACAGTTGATCATTGCATAACTTTAAGGCACATCATTGAAAGAGTTTGGGAAAAAAAGGAAGAAGTTTTTTGTTGCTTTGTTGATTTCAGAAAAGCCTTTGACATGGTTCCTAGGGATAAGCTTTGGGGCAGAATGGAGGAACTCGGGGTTCCCATACATTTGAGAGCAGCTGTGCATAGGCTGTATGAAGAGGTGAAAGTCAAAATTAGAACTTCAATAGGCATTTCTGAAAGTTTTAGAAGCGATATTGGGGTCAAGCAAGGTTGCCCATTGTCTCCTACCCTTTTTGGGTTATATATTGACAAGCTTGAAGAGTGGCTAAATTCGCAAGGGGGTGACAATATCCATTTGGGCAAGTTCGTTATAAGGCTTCTTTTGTACACAGATGACCTTATATTGATTGCTAAATCGACTCTTGGTTTGCAAGAGCACTTATGTTCCCTTGAGCATTTTTGTAGAAGGGTGGGGATGCAAGTCAATATTAGTAAAATGAAAGTGGTGGTTTTCTCTAACAAAAGAAAGCATAACCAGCATAAGTTCTACTTTGAAGGCAACATTTTGGAAGAAGTTGCAGACTACAAATACCTCGGATTTGACTTCAACAAAAATTTAAGTTGGGGTGGTTGTAGAAAGAAAATAACTTTAGGGGGTTGGAAAATTTTTTATGCTTTTCAAAACAGGTGTAGAGAGGTAGAGCTGTGGGACTGGAAAACCACTCTAACTCTTTTTGGGCTTACAGTGATTCCGATGATTCTCAACGGTTGTGAACTGTGGGCCAACAACACAACCGAGATGCAATGGAAACAAATTGAGAAAATTCAGAAGCGTTTGATTACAAACAAATTCAAAATTAAAAGTGCAGTTCCTTATGCTATCTTGTTAAGTGAAACAGGGGCTGCTCCTATTGAATCAATTTCTATGGTGCGAGTCATAAGGTATTTGAAAAAAAATGAGCAAATCGAAAAGGGTAAATGGCCTAAGGTTGTGTTTAGTGACAGATTGTGCAAAAGAAAGAAGACTTGGATGCGACAAAATAACAAATGGTTTAGTAAATGGGGCATTTGCTTGAGCATGTGTCCTACAAACAATAAAGAGATAAAAACTTTTGTTATGGATAAGTTCCACAAACGTACTTGGGAGAAAGAGCTAGGGAGAAAGAAGAAGTACTACATTGAAGAGTTTAACCCCACTCATAACCATCAACAAAAGGTGTACATAGGGGCCAATATTTCTTGGAGATCTAAAATTCTTATTGCTCAATTAAGGACTAATTCTCATCAACTCCGTTGCGAAACATGGCACTGGAAAAGGCCAAAAGAAATGTGGGAGGAAAGAGTATGTATTTTGTGCTCTTCCGGAAAAGTGGAAACAAAAAAACATTTCATTTTAGAATGTGAGGCCTTCAAAGATAGCAGGGAAAATTATGCAGGTATTCTGGCAGCTAGTTCTTGGGATAATCTATTCAGCGAAGAGTTTGCCGAGAAGCTGGGAGCGATTATTGTAAAACTTCACAGGAAAATGGTCGAATACAAAAGCCAGATGAAAAAGCAATCTGTCCCATAAGCTATTTTTAGCCTCGTGGACGTTTAAAATACTTTATTTCTTTCTTTCTTACATAAACAATGTTACACACATGTATGTAGTGTAATGCGAACGAGTTACATTATTTTATGTGAATCCCTTCTTGCAACAATTTTCATCATACACAAAGACTCAATGTTTTCAACAAGAAAATCTTGAGACCATTATACCAAGAAAATTTAACATCATCAATTTATATTTCATAAATTGTACAATTGACATTTTCTAACAAGGCCTCTACAAAGACTCTTTTAAAACTTCTAACAATCCAAATATAACTAAATTGTTTAAAACTTCTAACAATCCAAAATACAACTAAATTGTGTTAAAATAATAGAGCTTCACAATGCTTTTAACGATAATTACAAAACACGCTAAATCATTTTGCAAATGTTTTTATAAAACACGGTAAACCATTTTGCAAATGTTTTTATAATGTTTACATATTGTAAAATACAAAATTTTGATAAAACAATAGTGTTTCTCTGTGAGTTGTCTATTTTGATTTTAGAAAATAATCCAATATAAAATTTTGCATATTTAAAAACATAAATATATATATATATATATATATATATATATATATATATATAATAATGTTTACATATTGCAAAATACAACATTTTCATAAAACAATGGTGCTCCTCTTTACTTTGAGCTGTCTATTTTGATTTTAGAAAATAATTCAACATAAAATTTTGCATATATATATATCAACCTTTGTCATTATGGCTGCATCACTTTTATGGAAGTGTATCTGAACGTACACTGATAAATATGAACCTGCCCTGTCATCATCACATATGACCGTGAAGACGTCTGCCTGCCACGTTATCAGAGCACGACATCAAGACACCGCTACCATGGCCATGGATAAATTGGCACGTGGCATGCTCATGATACGGCGACGAAGAGGCGCGGGCCTGCTGCTGATGGCCGTCCGACAGCGGGCAAGATGCCTCATGCAGTCTTGGGTTCCTTTTCTTGTGTCGGAAGAAAAATTTATTGTAGAAGGTGAAACCCTCGGCGTGATAGGTAGGGTTCCGTCCATGTCTTCGGTTGGGCACCTGTGCGTAAAATCCAGGGGTTCCACGCATATTTGTGCGGTTCGTTCTGGAAATTATTGTCAGTTGGCACCTCATTGGAGCGGCCTCTGAGCGAATCTGTTATTCAAGCGAAGGAAATCATCGGGCTTTGCGATTATCCGGGATGAAGCGTGTAAGTGGTCCATTTTTTCAATTTAAAAAAAAAAATAGCTCGTAGTTAGCTTCTTTCCGTTGAAATTCGAAGAGAGAGCTTATTGGGAGGTTGGTTCTATAACTTGGACGAATCTTGTGTTGAATTCGAAGAGAAAGCTTATAATAGCGTGAACCTAGGTCTGGTGCTATATCTGTGACAAATCTTATGTGAAAGTCGTTAATCCGAGGCTAATTTTGTTATAGAGCAAGAATTGTGATTTTAAACGGTCAGATTGAAGTCCGAGTATGGAATTTGCCTTTGAATAGATAAGTTAAAGCCTGTAATGCCTTATTCAGAAAGAAAATCGGGTTGAAAAAACTTAAATTCTTAGATGGATTTGTATTGATAAGATAATTCGGGATTTAAGCTGCTAAATTCTGCCGCGGATAACAATAATATGGGTTTTTAACCGTCAGATTTAGTCGCGGGTTCGAGTTCAAATACAGCTTGGACTTCTAGCTGTAAATTCGCCCTGTTTTATAAATTGGGCTTGGAGAGGTTTTATTACACACCCTGATCGCCCTGCACTGCACTTGAGACAGTGACGGCGTAGCTATTTGAAGTTCTAAACTCCGATCTGGCTGTTGAAGTCTGAAAATTCCAAAGATTCATATTGGAATATATCTCCAAAGAATGGCTCAAGATAACTGGAAAGGCGACAGCGAAGGGACTGGCTACCAGCCTCAAGAAGACCCTATCCTCTGCGCCAATAGTTGTGGATTTTTCGGAAGTTCTTCGACGATGAACTTTTGTTCTAAGTGTTTCAAAGATCTTGTGCTAAAGCAGGCTCTCTCTGCTGCAGTGGTGGAGATATCTTCTGGTAGTGCTTTAGGACTTCAACAGCCTGTGCAGATAGCAGATCAGTTGGCGAGGCCAGCAACACTTGAGCAAGGAGAAGGGACCTCATCAGGAGAGCAGCCGAAACCTCCTGCTAACCGATGCACTTACTGCAAGAAACGCGTTGGACTGACGGGCTTCAAGTGTCGCTGTGGGGATACATTTTGCTCCCTGCACCGTTATTCTGAGACGCATGATTGCTTGTTTGATTATCGAAAGGCTGGGCGCGAGACTATCAGAAAAGAAAATCCTGTAGTGAAAGCTGAAAAAATTGATAAGATTTGACGAGACTTCAGAGAGCGCTGCAGAGGCCTCTGGAAAGAAGACACAATTTAAAACCCTGTACACTGAAGCTTCCTTATTTTTGCAGTAGAAGCCAAGATGCTCGAGGTCTCAAAGAACAGGCTGCTCTCTTGAATATCAAGAAGTATGAAGGTCAGGTAATTACTATTTTTGTTCTAGTAGACTTAAAAATAATGGTATCTTTTTTTTGCAATTAATGCTGCATATGAAACCTGTCAAACTCGCCAAGTTTATAATCTAGTGCTCCATGCCCGCTGGGGGTTTAACATGGCTGTGATATAATAATGGTATCTTTTATCACTTGGATATCTTACAAGCCATTATTTAGGATTCTGCTGAGGTTATTCCTATCCTTGATCATCTTGGATTGATCTTGTATAGTTGGATTTTTCCTTATGCTCTGTTCAGGGCCTATTCCTGGTATGGCTATATTGGGATAAACTCAGACCTTTGTTTAATTCTGCATGTTTGGTATATACTTCAAACTTCTACATAGTAGAAACCACCTTTGAGCCAAACAAGATTGGGAATTCAAGTATTTTTTTCATATGTAAAAAATGAATGATATGGCTCAGGTAAGTTAAGCAGTTAGTGACCAACATTTTCTGTCTTTGGTTATGTACCCTGCATTTCCTTATTTTCACTGTCAATGAATTGGTGTGTAAACACACTATGTATGATGTCTTCTGATGGTTACATCTTAATGCAGTGTTCCCTTCCACCTACGGCATTATTGTACGGTTTTGCATGTGGAATGATCTTACATTACGTATGCTTGTTGACAAACATGTTTTCCATTTAATGAGAAATGTTCTCAGTAATGCTCTTATTTTGCATCATGTATATGTTTTTACTCTGTCAATATACTTTGCTCCTAACTGATTTTGTGACCAGCTATCTGGTGACTACTGTATGGTGATGGAAGCATCTTTCTATCTATCTACATTGTTTTGGCTGAAGCAGGATGGTATAGGAGTAGAAATATATTTTATCCTTTTTCGAGCTGCTAGGTGCTACCATTTTGGTGTGTTATGTGGTTTGGGTCTGCAACACTGCAGGTCCGATGAGAATTCTGGATTCCCCCAATCTGAAGAAGGCTGAGGGGTGCCTAGAGTCCTGGACCTTGGGTCGCTACTGACCAGTGACCACAAATCTGGCAGGTTTGTTCTATCTTTCCGTGAGCCCGTGAAGCTGGTCTTCTACTGTGTAAGCTGTCCATCTTCCTTTGTGTGTCAACCTCCAAATCCATCAACTAAAGAATTGAGAGCACAAGAAAAGGATTTCGCACTCTACTCCATGGAATTGGTATTTCACTTCATTCACCTTCCTTGTAACAATCTCAGAGGTCTCCCTGTTGTCCATGCGATTGCCAATGACTTCCTATCTCAACTCTGCTACCATCCTATTTACTTGATCAATGTGACTATCCAAGATGTACTTTCATTCTCTTCTGTTGGTTATAAGCTTCTCCATTTCTTGGCAAGGGAAAGGGAACAATAAGAAATATGCTAATACATCCCGATAACCTTTTTAGAGATGAGTGTAGGAGAAGGGTGAGGGCTTGTCTCCAAGGCTCATTAGCTTCTTCTTCATTAGATGATAGGGAGAGAAATCTGTTATAGTGTGGAGAATCCTTCTCATGTGCTTCCCAAAACTATTCATCATTACATGAGTGCTACTAAGTGTACCAAAGTATCTTATCACTTGCTACGGTAATACCTTGGATTCATGGGGTGTACTTCTTCGTTAGACATATCTGTCCACTATATATTGTTTGTGACTTATATTTCTTGCTATACAGGATCTTCATAAAGTTGTAGTTAGGTGACCTTTCTTTGTTAGCAAGGCACCTTGACGTGATAAAGCAACCATCCTTTAACCTTGCCTCAAGATATATCCACCTGTTTCTTATGATATATGGTTCTAAATTAGCCCATAACCATTCTTTACTCCTCGTGCTTCCAGAAGCATCTTTCTACTAGCTTGTGGGGTGTACTTTGTTGTTTCCTTCGCTTCAGTTCCTTTGACCCATTTGATCAAGATACCTTACTCCACTTTGGAGCCTTCATTTGCCATGTCATTCGCCTCTACACTGTGCTTCTTCCTAACATGGACTTGCTTGACTTTTAAAAAGAAATCCATGGCTTCTAAGGAACTTTCATGGAGCCTTTTGATTGAATTGCTTTTCATGGAGCCTTTTGATTGAATTGCTTTTCACTTGAGCCTAGTCTTTAAGAGTGGAAATCATAAGCAGGGAATCCCCTGTACAAGGGAGGGGGCCTAATGTGGATCTTTGAGCAAGTTGTAGGCCTTTCAACACAATTGTTGCCTCAACTATGTTGCTGTTTTTTGTGCCTAGACCATACCCATATTTGAGGAGGATTTTGCCTCTAAGGTTGAAGACAATTTCTCTTGCACAAGCAGGGCTTGGATATTTGTAGATTCCCCATCAAAGAAAAGTTTGCACATTATGCTTGCACTTTATCCATTTTGTTATGCCATTATTTAGGTGTTCATATTGAAGATGATCCCTTTCCAATTTTGCAAGGAGAAGAGGTTGTGAATGGGGGGCAACTACCTAGTTCCATATTTCCCATTTCTTCAACCATCTTGATCTCTATCTTTAAGTTGAGGTATTCTTCTCACCTCTAAAATTTGTTACGAGGCTTTCTCTTAGAAGGAGGATAGTTGAGCAGCGAGCTTATTATTTTGATTACTAATATTTCTTTATTTTATTTAGTGTCTAGCTAACTCTACTTTCCATGAGATGAATCTGGGCATTAGTGTCTAGATATTTATGAGTAGATGTTTTTTCTTTAGAGATACCGGGTATGTTCTATGGCATGTGCTGAAATCAAGTCCCAACTAGTAGGCCCAAGGGTAAGTGGATTTCTGCTACTTGTAATACTAATTTCCATACTCCCCTTATGATCGTGCAATCAAGAAACATGTGCTGACTTTTTTCTTTATTGGAGTTGCAGAGCATGTAGATAGAAATACCTTATATTCCCTTCTTTTTTATGTCTTTAGTTGTAAAGATATTTTGATGAGATTGTAGTAGCCAGAAGAAAATAATAATCTTTGGAATGGCTTCAATAGCCCAAGTTGTGTTCCAGTTGGGTCCTAGCATCCTTTGTGGGTTTTGCAAGTCATGAAGGGTTGCATATTATTCTTTCACAGTTTAGATCCATGATGTGTCGGGATTATCCCACATTAAAGAATATGGGTGGCAGTTGAGATTGTAAGGGTTGAAATTAGGGAGTTAATTTGGAGGAAAAGTCATTAGGAAAATTCTGAAAATCTGAGCATGTTTTCATCTCGACCACTAGGTGGAAATATTCAAGACGCTGGTGTTTGCAAAAAACTGCATACCAATCTTGAGAGCAAGTGGTCTGCATTTTTAATATCATCTTTGTTTTTCAAAGGTTTCCTAATATTGTCTTTCATTCCTTGTTAGTTGTGACATATGAGTTTGTACTAACTCGCAGCTTGCTTACTCATTTTCCATATTTGAAAGCCAATTAGAGTTTGATTCCATTTTTCAATGCATTTTTCCTATCAAGAGAATTATTGTGTCTTTTAATAATGATTTCCTTTCACCAAGTAGTGTGACTGGAGATTAGATTCCAAAGAATTTTGACTCCCAAGGACAGATTCATTTTTAGTGGGTTTTTGATTTTTAGTCCCCCTAAGAGGGAGTAGAAGGACTTTGCTCTAGAACCGATTTTTCTTCCTGGGATTTTGTTCACTAGCTTTACCATAAAATGCTCTGACAAGTTTGTTGTAGAATAGCTACTAGTGTTGCTATGATTGAACATGGATAAACGAGGATAAATGAGAGGACAACTTGAATAAAGCTCTCGTGCCTTGAAGTTTTAACCATCTTAGCCCTTGACTAGTAATTTTACCTTTGATTCTATCCAACGCAGGTTGCCAATCATAGAATCTCAAATCCTTTAGGGAAATCAGGATTCCCAAGTATGGGAAGGAGCTCCAATTCACTTCAATAGAAAAATCCAAAATTTGTGAGATTATGTTTAGATTTTGTGGGAAACATTCCATCCTAGAATCTTACATTTCTTCAAGGGCATTCTTGAACCTTCTTGCATAATGGTCGAGTCTCCCCCAATAGTAGAATGCCGTTTACAAATTCATAGTTAAGACTCTCTACTCCATGGACAATGTGTACTTGTAGTTCTGATCTTATTTCCCTTTCTAATTGACGCCCCAAAAATTTGGTGGCTAGGGTACAAAGATAGGGGGAGAACGCATCTCTGTCTTAGGCCCTTGGTAGCTGCAAAAAAGTTTGTGAATTTGTCATTTACCAATTATGCAATTCATGGTTTTCTTACGCATGCTTTCATCCAAGTTATCCCGTTCTTTCAGAAACCAAATTTCTCCATGAATTTGAAAAGGAAGACATGGTTCACCATGTCAAAGGCTTTTTCCAAATCAAGTATGATGACCATCTTGCACCTTTTCTCCTTGATGTTGTCCTGAATTGATACTTGCACCAGGATAACATTTTAAAATATTTTCTTTCTTGGGGAATCTTGTTATATGAGTTTTCAGATTATTTTCTTCAACCTTGTTGCCATTATTTTTGTGTATATTTTGTAAGAAACATTGTAGAGGAGAGATTGACCAAAACATTGAGAAGTTTTGGAGTTTCTCTGTTTTGGAATTAATGCTAGGAAAGAGGAATGTATCCCTCTTCCCATTCTTGCTTGCATTCTTATTTCCTCCATAAATTTTACCAAATCTTCTTTATTGATGTTACATGCCCGTTTGTTGAAGCTATCCGTAAAGCCATTTGGTCATGTTTCTTTATTTCGGTTTAAAGACCCTTCTAGTTATTCGATATAAACTGGCTAAAGGAGAAGGTCATTATCCTCATTTTTAACGATTTGGGGGATATACCTCGACATCTCCTCTTGAGCTTCCTCTCCATTGCATGAAGGTTTTGTATAAAGATTTTGGAAGAAATTGAATTCTTCTTATTTAATGTTTTCAAAATCCGAATTTTCTTGTTAGCTTCTTTGATTATTTCATGTATGAAGTTCATTTTCCTTGTGTTCCATTGTCGATGGAAAAAGTTTTGTTTTTTTGTTTCTTGCGTTAAGCTAGAGGCTTCTGGATTTTTTTTGTTTAACAATAGGATTTTTTTTGTTTAACAATAATCGAGGAATTTGTATTAATAAAGACTGCAGCCGATCTTGCAGTGAAAAGGTACATCAAAAACAGGACTGTTCTTCAATTTGCAGACCCATGGAGGGATACAAGTCAACATGAAACTATAAGCCTGATAATGCTTTAGATACAAAATTCTCCTTTCAAAATGACAGTTGTAGATTTTGCAGTATATGCCTAGAAATTTAAAGACTTTAAAGAACATAACAAAATATGACTAAGAAGGCCAAACAGCTAGTGTTATCAACCTTGAACATCAACTGGATTATTTGGCATCTCTTTTGGGGCTGCTATCCCTATGAGATTACAAGCTGAGTCTGTATCAGCTGGAAAATCAGACTTGGAAGATGGGAGGTGAGCCAAGGAACTGGCACCATTCTGCCTTTGTTTGACCAATTCACCAATGACTCGTCGAAGTTAAACCATTTTAGATTCAAGAGCAGGTATATGCTTTTTCCTTTGCAATAAAATCCCCACAAAGACTTCATCAAAGGGGCTTAAATTTGGTCCCTCCTCAAATTTTCCTTGAAGCCAGAGAATTTGATTTTCATGACGATCCAGAGTTTCTGCATGGTGCTTGGGAGCACGTCTAGTTTCTCGTAACTCTTTATAATTCATGAACCATGTGCTCCAAACTCGATTACCAAAATGAGAAGTAGGGGAGAATTGAGAGCTAAAAGGAAAGAAGTCGTTGGGAAGATTCGAAGGACAGAAAGGGCTATCCTTCAATCGATAATAATGCCTAACTAGTAATCTGAGAAACAAACCAAATAGCCCCCTCCTAAAGCAAATGAGAAAGGGGCTTAAATTGGTCCCTTCTCAAATTTTCCTTGAAGCGAGAGAATTTGATTTTCATGACGATCCAAAGTTTTTGCATGTTGCTTGGGAGCACGTCTAGTTTCTTGTAACTCTTTATAATCCATGAAGCATGTGCTCCAAACTCGATTACCAAAATGAGAAGTAGGGGAGAATCGAGAGCTAAAAGGAAAGAAGTCGTTGGGAAGATTCGAAGGACAGAAAGGGCTTTCCTTCAATCGATAATAAATCCCAAAGTTGCAAAAATTGCCAAAAAATTGGAGAAATCGCGATAAATCGTGATTCGAAGAAGAAAACGAGAAATCGGAAAAAATCGTCAAAAAAATTGGGCCGATTTTTTCGGAAAAAAGCTCGAGTCGTCACGGAAAAATTGCCTGCTAAAAAAAGTGCTAAAAAAGTGAGCTGGATCAGGATGTTCCATAGGATATTTAGTTTCACGTCGAGTTTGCGAGTGTGCCACCAACAGAGCCACAGTCACAATCAGAGGGAGATAGAACCAGTGGTAGCACTAGCAATCTACCTCCTCTACCTTCTTCTAGAGGACATCGGTCTCAAGGGTCTTCTAGCTCTTCTAGAGATCGTTCGTCTCCAGTACGAGGCACACAAGTCTCAAGGGTACTTACTCCTAGTGCTAGAGGAAAAGCACTTTCTGCATCGATTACCTTTGCCCGTAAAAGGGAGGGAATCGATAGTTTATTTACTTGATTTCATTGTAGATGACGATCATGAGTCACGATGACGATCATGAGTCACGATGACGATCATGAGATACATTTATTATATTTTTTGATGACTCAGGAATCAGGATTCAGGACATGATTCATTTTTGATGTGTGATGTATCACTAGACATCTTATATATCTTATATATCAGTTTTTTTTCCATATTCATGTAGCAATCTGTCTATTTGATGCTATTGTTGC
Organism: Picea mariana; assembly: GCA_032191745.1. Classification (NCBI taxonomy): domain Eukaryota; kingdom Viridiplantae; phylum Streptophyta; class Pinopsida; order Pinales; family Pinaceae; genus Picea; species Picea mariana. The sequence goes on from JASDQU010242280.1 coordinate 88,950, forward strand.
TTTAAATGTTTCAAAAATTAAAAAAAAAAAAGAATATTTTTGTATTTTTTTAAGTTTCCCAATATATTTCCGATGTTTTCGTGATAAATTCAAAACGATGTTTTTTGGACCCCTTATAATTTTTTCGCTGATACGATTTTTGCAACTTTGATAAAGCCTAACTAGTAATTTGAGAAACAAACCAAATACCCCACTCCCAAAGCAAATGAAAAGAGGGTGCGCACAAAAATCACTAGAGAAGAAACTATTTGTAAATATTTGAAAACCTGGCCCCGAGAGAGGAGAAATCAAATCTTAGACTAAAGGAGAGAAGTCCAAAATGATTGAGAACGCGCCAAAGAGTTCAAAACAAAAGCTTGAACCGCCACTTGGCCAACAAAGAATTCTAGACTAGAAGCTGCCTACAAACTCAAAGGAGTCGACTCTAAGAACCAAAGAAAACATTGTCAAAATACGAATGCACTGTCCCAAGGGATGAAGAAATGATTTAGAGATTCCCCACAAGACTTTGAAACTCCAATGACCCAATAGAACCGAGAGCCTCCTAGACTGTTGACACTAAAATGTAGGGTCAGAGCCATTAATATCCTATATTGATTCCCTTGATCAATTGTTAATAATTCAAGAGTATGGCCATAGATGGGAGTTGTGTGCGAGTGGTAATGGAGAGCCCGATCGCGTCTCTTCTGATTTTGAATGCATAACAGACCACTAACTTGGCCACGTGCCAATATAAATGCATGACGAGTGACTTGTCCTTCATGAGTTAGGGTATGGGTTGATAAGTGTCAATGTTGTTAAGGGTAAGACACCCCTCCTTTTTCAAAGTGATGAGATTCGTTAGGCGATCCACCTCTTTATTATTTTCCCTTTTGACATGGTAAAAAATGAGCTTTGAAAATGTGAGATGAGTTTGCCTTATTCTTTCGATCACAGGAGCAACTTTGACATTGGTAGGATTGGTTCCTTGGACCATATGCTTGCTAATAGTTAAAGAATCCCCTATAACAACCAGATTTTGTAAATTTAAGGATTGGCGATGATCAAACCTTGCAATAGGGCATATGATTCTGCTAGATTATTGGAAAGCATGCCAAGATTCCATGAGAAGGTATTGACTTGATGTCCCTCGGGGCTAAAATTGTTACCCGTCGGCACCTGCCACCCCTTAGAGGCTTCTTCTAGATTTAACCTTGAGAAGGCATCTCCTTTTAGCTGAGTCTTTTTAGCTAGAGACTCGCTTCGTTTTCTTGAGACTTTTGACAATTTTAATTCCCCTCTTCTTCTATTTTGGAGTGGATAGCTTCTAGCTTTTCATCCCTTCTTTCTTGGATTTTAATCTCGAGAAAGCCTCTTCTTTTAGTTGAGCCTTTTTAGTTGGAGACTCACTTTCTTTTCTCGAGACTTTAGGACAATTTTAATTCCCCTCTTCCTCTATTTGGTAGTGGATAACTTCTATCTTTTCATCCCCTTGTTTCCTTTCGTTTGAAGGAATTGGGAATTTTGTCTTGGTCCATTCCTTTATTTTTTGTTCTAACCTCTTGATCTTTTCTTCTCACACAATGGAACTCATCCTTTGGAGAGGGTACTTCCATTCTTTAGGTATTATGGAATCAAAGCCTTCCATCTCAAACCATATTGGATTGAGTTTTCAAGGAATAAGGTCTAGATCATTTGGCCTTGTGGTTTCCAAGAGCAAAGGCTTGTGATTAGAAGTAAGATTGGTTGGGATGCCTTCATCGAGGAAGCTATCTTGGATTAGAAAGTGATCTAGTATTTTTTATTGAATCCAACCTCCAACCTTTTGTTAGACCATGTATACTTCCCCTTATTTGGTTTGACATCGACAAGATTCCAAATGAAGATAACATCTTCTAAAAGCTCTCCACATGGGTCTCTTATGAGTCACTTCTTTTCTCTTTGGCATCTTGGACAGGGTTAAAGTCTCTTGCTAGAATTAATTTTGTTGGAGGGGGTTCGGCTTGAGGCTATTGTTGATTCCCAAATGTTCCTTTTTCCAGTCAATTATTAAGAGTGTATACATTTGTTATATGGATCTTTCATCTATTGCAAAAATTAAAAAAAAACATCCTATGATCCAATCCTCAATGATCTGTACTAGAGAATCATTATAGCTTAATAATTTTACTATGCCATATGGTAGCCATACCCCCTACCCTCTTTCAGAGCTCATCTAGCCTCTATTCAATTTCCATGCCTTTGTTCTAGAAATGGGATCTAACCTTTGTAGAAGAATTACTATCTAGTTTGTTTCTTGGAGAAAAAATATGTTTGGCTTTTCAAACTCTAATCAATTGTTATAGAATGTCTCTCTTATCTTTGCTACCTGACTTGCTACAATTCCACAAGAGAATTTTTAGTACTTACCTTATTCATTCTTGTAGTTGGTTGCATAGCCTGATCCAGGGTTGATTTTGTCCCAGTCACTTTATTTTTTGTAGCTTCCTCTTCTTTGACTTCTTTGTGGTTTTCATGGGATCATGGGTCTTCTTTTGTTTTTTCATCGAGGAGAGACCAATCCTTAGAGGGTGATGAATATTTGGGAGGCCAATGGGTTCTAAATACTAAAAGAGGGATACCAACCCTAATTTAAAGCTCAAGTCACTGAGAAACTGTTTAGTCCCTTATTACATAAATGTTGCCTTTTACGAAGGAATAAAATATGATCATACGTGCAAAGAGCTCATTTACATAAATTCTACTACTTCTTGATGTTTTAGTAGCATCAAACATGTATTTCCACGTGGGTTTGTGTCAACATGTAGGAGTCGTTCGTAATGCCTCTCAGAACCTTAGGAAATTCACTTTATAGGTAATTATTAGAGTGAATGACCTTTTAGAATTAATGTGAGATAAATTATGTTAAATGCCTAGGTTTTGGCATTAGTAACTTAAGTGACTTGATCCTAGCCATTAGATCTAAAGTGAGGGTGAGATTTAATCTCAACGCTTGATCACTTTAGGAGATCTAGGGATTTGGATTTAGGGATTAACACAACATTATAAAAGGCAACTTGAGAGGATGAGACACATAGAGAGTACATAGGAGCAAAGAGGGATTCTTTGCTCATGTACTTGTGTCACACAGAGTGAGAGGGTGAGCTCTCATTGATTGGGTGGGAGAAGGATATTCATCCAAGTGTGGAGGGTAGGGCCGCGGATAGGAGCAAAGGGGCAGCGAGGGAGATAGCAACCAACCAACAAGATTGAAGGACTGATCTTGAGGTTTGTAGGGCTTGGCTATCTACTGTTTTTGTATTCCTCAGGTGGGCCATTTTCTCAGGACAAGAGTCCAGAATAATAATAATAAATTTCACAGAACTAGTTTTCCCTTCAGGGTTTTTCGAGGGGTGTTCACCTAGATATCTTGTGCAATGTGTGTGGTTTCCGGTTTTATGCTTCCGTTGATTTAATTCGTTAAGTAACCTAGTTGTACATTTAGTTAATAAAGTGCTTTTATTTGATCTAAGTGTTGGGTGCTAGGTTTACATAAATTAACATGGTATCGGAGCCGAGACTCTCAAGAAGCCAAATTTGCACTGACGAAATTTTATAGCGTAGGAAATTTTTTTTAGTGTGCACGTTGCGGGGTAAAAGTAAATAATAAAAAAAAAAGAATTGTACGACCGTCTTACAATAGTCGTACGATCGTTTTATGAGCCGTATGATCCATACGACATATGGATTGGCCGCACATCTGCAACAGATCCATCGTGGAACGATTGCCGACTGACGAGATATGGTGGATTGGGTTGAGTTAGTCGTTGCAGTGAATGTGTGCAAGTTGAGTGGTGTTGCAAAGGAGCCGGTAGCAGAAAGGAGCGATCAACTGACAGAGGTAACAACAATTGTCGGTTGGTGTGAGGTGTTGTAGTTGCAGATAGACAACCGCCAAGAGGAAAGCGGCTGCCAACCACCCGCATAAGAGGTTGCCCGTGGAGGTGCAACCAACGAAGGGGCCGCAGGGTAGTTGCTGCAAACAACCACCAACCACATGTGGGGCAACCGCCTACCACAACTGCCAGCCGCAGGGATAAGGTAAGGGTCGCAGCTGTTGGAGCTAGACACCGACGCGTGGGGAGACAGTCGTCGTTGCTGAGAGTGCATGCTGCAAATGAAGATATGCTAGGTGTGTGAAGGTTGGGATAGAGGCTGGAGGTGACGGGTTGGGTGATGTAGACAACAATAGAGGAAAAAGCCGCCACCAGGGTGGGCTGCAGGGGCCAACCGCCAAGCTAATTGCCAACAGAATTGACCAGCAGGAAGGCACCCTAGGCAATGAGCAAAGGTCTGGGCAGCCCCAAAAAAATCGGGCAACGGGCAGAGGTCCGGGCAGAGGTCCGGGCAGCCCAAAAAAACTCGGGTAGCCCAAAGAAGCCATCAGGAAGCGAGGAAAAGGCTCAGGAAGCAATTGGGAGGATTGCAGGAAGCTTTGGGTAGCAGCAGAAGGCTGCGGGCAACCCCAGGTAGGTGTTAGAGCAACGGGCAGCAGATCCGGGCAGTGGGCAACTGGCAGCTAGCAGCGTGCTGCAGAATCCAGGCAGCGAGCAGCAGGTCCCGGGCATTGAAAATTTGTTGAGTTGCTATGTGAGCAATGGCAAGCAACATAGTAGCCGAGAACAAGGAGTAGGTAGCTTCGAAGGTTGAGCAACTTAGAAGGAGTCAACCTTCAGGTCCAGGAGGGAAGGAGCAGCCTTCCAAGAAGCATTCATGGTACGAGATGGCCATGCAAGATGCTCAGGAGCAGGAGGATTCTAGGAGCATGATCAAAGGCAAGTCTTCAAAGAAGGGTCTGAGTGAGATCGCAGGGATAGCTTTTTGTTCAGAGGGAGCAACCAATCAAGTGGATTGGAGAGCAACCATGGTAGCATATTTGACAATGAAGACAGAGCCACCTCCCGGTGGTGGAAGTACCTTCTTCTCTAAGAGGGAGTGTTGATGTTTTAGTAGCATCAGACTGTACTTCCATGTGGGTTTGTGTCAACACGTGGAAGTCGTTCGTAATGACTCTCATAACCTTGGAAAATTCACTTTATGAGTAATTATTAAAGTGAATGACCTTTTAGAATTAATGTGAGATTAATTAAGTTAAATTCCTAAGTTTTGGCATTAGTAACTTAAGTGAGTTGATCTTAGCCATTAGATCTAAAGTGAGGGTGAGATTTAATCTTAGCCCTTGATCACTTTAGGAGATCTAAGGTTTTGGATTTAGGGATTAACTCAACATTATAAAAGGCAGCCTAAGTGAGAGGATGAGACACACAGAGAGTACATAGGAGCAAAGAGGGATTCTTTGCTCATGTACTTGTGTCACACAGAGTGAGAGAGTGAGCTCTCACTGATTGGGTGGAGAAGGACATTCATCCAAGTGTGGAGGGCAGGGTCGAGGATAGGAGCAAAGGGGCAACGAGGGAGATAGCAGTCAACCAACAAGATCGAAGGATTGATCTTGAGGTTTGTAGGGCTTGGCTATCTGCTGTTTTTGTATTCCTCAGGTGGGCCATTTTCCCATGATGGGAGCCTAGAATAAGAATAATAAATCTCATAGAACCAGTTTTCCCTTCAGGGTTTTTCCAGGGGTGTTTACCCAAATATCTTGTGCAATGTGTGTGGTTTCCAGTTTTATGCTTCCACTGATTTAGTTCGTGGTTAATAAAGCGTTTTGATTTGATTTAAGTGTCAGCTGCTAGGTTTACAAAAATTAACAATACTCAATAAGATGTGGTTAGGGACACGACATGCCCTCTCCCCTAAAAAACCCTCAATGATGAAAACACAATAAGGTAATTTTTGAAAAAAGCAACCAGAATAACTGAAAATATGCATTGTTGGCCCAATATAGGTGAAAAGTATGTGGTATAATAGCTTGAAAGTTGCAAAAACATGTCTTTGGATCTAGTGAAGCATTAGATTGCCCAAATTTGGTAGTAAAACCCAGGTCATTTTTGAAAAAAGCAACCAGAATAACTGAAAATATGCATTGTTGGCCCAATATAGGTGCAAAGTATGTGGTATAATAGCTTGAAAGTTGCAAAAACATGTCTTTGGATCTAGTGAAGCATTAGATTGCCCAAATTTGGTAGTAGAACCCACCTTTTGGCCTCCTGAGTGATTTTCAAGGAGTGCATGCAAAGAGAACACGGGTACACTTTAAAGTTAAGTCATTTGAAGAATAGAAAGAAGGATTTGAACGCCAAGCCACTTTATTCCAAAAAGTACCATGTAAACTTTTAAGATAAAGTCATTATTATGTTTAAAACATGAAAGGAGAAAGGGGGCTTTTTTTAGTCAATGGCTATCCAAGAGGGTCCTTCAAATTTGGGTGTTCCTTCAAAAATCTTTAGACTCCCAGTTAGCTTCCTATTGTGAGAGGCCCTTCCTTTTGGTCTTGAACTTTGTAATTTTCTTCCTTTTGGAGGTTCCTCACTTTAACCTCAAGAATGCCCTCTGGTTTCAGTATCAACTTATCCTCTACATTTGTGAGAGAGATCTGTATTTGGGCGACCAACTCACTGCTCAAATTTTTCTTTAAGCAGGAGACATGGGATGCATCATGTAGTATTCCCTTGTTAGGAATGTTGAGGGCATATGTTTGTAAAAATTTCGAAAATCTGTCCAATCTGAAATTTCCACCTCACTTCAATATTGAGATCACAGAGTTATTACGTAGAACTTTCAACCTTAGGGCTGAAATGAAGTATTCAGAAATACACCTGCAAATATATCAAATATGTCCACCACCAGGCTAGGCAAGTTCAAGAAGATGAACACCACAAAATACTTCAACACTTGATCAATGCAACAACTCTTAGGGCGTGATCTAATCAAGTATGCAGATCTGAAAATTACATTCATTAACATTGGAAATATAGCAACCCATTTCAGATCTGAAATTTCATCTAAGGTATGCCAAATCAGTGAATCACTCAACATTTTAGCCTTACTGTCCCAATAAATCAGTGTATCAAAAACAGCTGTGAAACTTGCTCAAAAGAGATGAAAACCAGATTTGCAATAAGAGAATTTTGGACAACAATGGTACAAATCCTTATTATCACAATATGAAGATAAAGTACATTACCTCAACGTTGCTAAAACTGGTACATCAATTTATTCTGCTTTATCCCAAGTAAGAACTTCTTGAAAGCTTACCAAATCCTATTTAGGGCATCCACAATTACTACAAACTCTAAACACCAACAACAAGGCTTAGCAAGTTATCCCACCAAGCTATAGCATCACACCAACTGTCCAACCCTTAGATCCACACTTGCATCTCACAAGCTTTACTCTTCACTCGCATCACACAAGCCAAGGAACCCTAGCACTTGCCTTTCACAAGCACTATCCTTGTCACAAGAGTAAATATTTGTTCATCCAAGATCCTCCAATTGCTATAACCACACCATCACATCTCTAAGACACAATACATCACATCTCTAAGACACAATACAAGTAATAACAAACTTCAAAGACACTCTTCTCCCTTTATATATGATTTGGTTAGGGTGGCCAACAATAATAAATGGATCGAGTCCATAAGCAAACCTAGGCTAAGTCAAGAAAGAAAGCCCCAAATGGAGCACCACACTAAGTATGAATGCCAAGTGGCACAATAGGGTTTATATAACCCCAAGGTGGTGTGCCTTCCATGTATAGGTGTCCACATGTCAAGTGCTCCTCTAAGCAAGATGGTGTGTCCTCCAACAGTGGCTTCTCAACTCAAACGTTCCTTCTCAAATAGTGCAAGGTGGCTCTGATGCTCCTAGGTGCTTGTGCCCATCCTCCAAGTGCATGATGCCCTCCTCCAGAATAAGCTGAGCCATGGGGGTGAACCAGCATTTTTTAACCTCACTTCATAAATTCCCTGGGTCATGTCAATACCATCAACCTTCATGCTCGGATCAACCCAATTAACCCTGCAATTAGTTTCCCTCTCGTCGGTGGTACCTTGAAGTAGAGCCATGGTTTGGTTCACATGTGTAAACCATCAATGCATCTTAATGAGTTTGCCTTGAGAGTGGAGCTGCCGGGCGCTCTTTCACCGTATCATCCCTCATTAACTATAACATGACACCCCATCCGGGGAGCAGGTGATGCTAGTGTTAGGAAGAGCACTTTAGGGTTTTGTTTCAGCTTGGGCACATGGATGATTTCCTAGTCTAGCAGGAAGCAGGGGGCAATTGCACTCAGTTTAGCAGAGATGGAGTATATGGTCAGCCCCTTTTGCTAGTTGCGAGGCCATATGGCTTCACATGTTGATAGCAAAGTTGACTACTGAGATGTTGGAGGTTCACTGTGACAATCAGAATTGCATCAGGGACAATCAGAGTTGCATCAGGTTCTTTGATAATGCAGTGTTCCATGATAGCTCCAAGTACATCGATATTGTATACCATTTCCTCAAAGATAGAATTCATAAGAGCAAAATTGTGCATCATTTTAATTAAGGCAAGCTTTTTTCGAATGTTGTTCCCGTCTTCTCTCTCTCCAATAAATGAGGCTGAAGATCTGCTCCAGTATTCATACTGGTTTGATCATTGTGACTTGAGTCTCTAATTCTTCTTGATCTATTTTCTCTTTCCATTACACTTATGCTCCTTCAATATACACATTTCAATTATCCAGTTTCTTGTGTAAAAAATGTTTTCGTTTGCAGTGTCGATAATATCCGACTAGACAACCTATCACTGCTCCATAGCCAGGGCTTGTTGATGCCTAACGTTTTCTAGAAAATCTTCTTGCTTGTTCTTGGTTATGTGGATGTGATATTATACAGGCGTGTGCACAATCCTTTTTGGAGGAGCTCCTCGAGCCATTACCGGACCTTTGGTCCGTTTTACATGAACTCGCAGGCCATCCCTTGTCAAGCTCTTTCTAAGAGTTTCGATCATGACAGGACTCGAGGAATAAGCCCCTAATACTCCGTGCCAGCAGCCGCGGTAAGACGCGGGGGCAAGTGTTATTCGGAATGACTGGGCGTAAAGGGCACTCGTTCTTAGTACACCACTCAGGCCACTTCCATAGATTGATTTCCCAAGAAGGCACAAACAGGGGCCTAAAACATTACATGCATGCCTCATTTTTCGCCCCAGCCAACAGACCCTTTCAAAGCATACCTTAGACCCACCCACCCACTTATCCCTGGCCTGCCCACCTAGCAGACGGGGCGGTGCCTGGAACGAAGTAGAAGTACCGACAGCTGTAAATTGACAAATCGAATTGGGCCTAAGAATTCCGATCCAAGTAATTCTGAACATGTTAATTTCTGCGGCATTTTTTCATCGTCTAGAAAGTGACCTCCGTGAAGTTCAATTTGTATCCTATTTTTGCAATTCGTCAGGATTGCTCATAAATCGATGCCAGAAGTCAAATTGTTTCTCAACTTAAAGTATCTTAGTTTGGGCATAGTCCTCTTCATTCTCTGGTGTACATCTTCAGAAAGCCAATGTGCGATCCTACTCTTGTCTAGCCAAATCAACTTTGGATAGCAACGTCCAGTTTCGTGCAAAGAAACTGTGATGATATTGTCACAACAATAACTGTCCAATTCTACAAACTCAGAAAATCTATTTGAATAGATGAAAAATTAGTAGTGGTTGGGTAATTGCGTGAATACCTAATTGATTGGAGTTAACTGTTTTCTTCCTCTGAAGCTTTTTATTGTAATTATTATTTCACGAAACAAAAGTACCTCGTGCCAAACACATCCCAAGCTCCTTGAGCGGATCAAATGATATGAATAGTTATATGGTGTAATTATCTTAATTGTGAAGAGCATAAATAATCTTACGATTGATATAATGAAATGTTAATAATATGCTGTAAAAATTACCGAAGTGAACAACCTTACCTATTAACACATGTGATCTTTATCATAAAAATATACAATAATGGTAGCATTCTCCTTTCACTTGGTTTTTTTATTTAATGAATTTTCTTCTGCATCGTTCATGGTAGTATTACCCTTCCCCAGCTGTTGTAGTAGTACGGATTGCTCTATTTATTTTTAAGTTATGTCCTCCGATACGGATTGGTCTATTTATTTTTAAATTATGTCCTCCGATACGGATTGCTCAATAATAAGTGATTTGAGGTGCATTAAAAGTGTGTTACAACTTCGATTGATAGCGGTTGGGTGACATGATTTTGGCTCAACTGTTTTGCAATCTCTGCACAATCATATTAGGTATTTGTTTTTATCAAAATTAGGAATGTGTTTTAATCAAAATTGGTCTACGTTTTGATATTTTACATGATAGTTTGATATTTTAATTCATCATCACCACAAATCGGGCACGTGTGTATGGGATTTAGTGAGTTATGTACTTTTAATATATATATATATATATATATATATATATATATATATATATATAAAAGGTCAATCGTGAAGCTGGATTTAGTGAGTTATGTTATATATATATATATAATAATAATAATAATAATAATAATAATAATTTATTTTTAAGGTCACGGTCAAGCGAGACACCAAATTGGTGTATGAGACCCCCTCCCCCCAACGATTTTACTGGTAAAGTTTACAGAGGTATACATATCTTACCCCCCTCTGGATGTGACCTCTTAGGAGGAAACACATGTTCTTAACCATTAGGCCCACTCAGGCTGTATATTGTTGATCAGACGTCGCGTCTGAAGGAGGAGTTGAGCGCTGCGTCTGTTCTACGGTTTGAGGGTCGAGCAAGTTCCCGGTGCTGCGGGCTCTGTGGCTTGGCTTCACTAGCCACATCCCAGGTCTCCATGGTGAAGCGCGGGCACAAGACCAATAGGGCGAGCGACCAAGAGAGGCAGAGGAAGGCGGCGACAGAGGAGTTCGAGCTTTGCACTGGGGTGTTTAATTCGTCGTGTGGACGTGTGAACCCTATGCAGGGGCGACGACGACTTCTCTGTGGCGGGGTTTAGGGGCCGAGGCGGCTGCTCGGGGCCAAGGGTGGATCGAGAGGCAGAGGAAGGCGACGACAACAGAGGAGGATTTGAGCTTTGCGCTTGGGTGGATTATGCGTTGTGTGGACGCATGAACCCTTTGCACAGGTGACGACTTCTCTGTGGCGACGTTTAGGGGCCGAGGCGACTACTTGGGGCCCCTTTTGGTTTTCTGGATCCTCTTGATACTCTTTGAGGTCCTCTGAGGGCGTGCGACCTCTGGTTTTGCTTCTTCTCGGGTCCCTGTTGGGCTCTTGCCCTGTTTTGTATCTCATTTTTGCAGCTTGCGTGCTGGTTTTTCTCCTCTGGTGACTTTCTGAGGATGTTTGGGTTTTGTTTATGAGCTTGGTCATTGGACTGGTTGCTGCTTTCTCTTTTCCTTTATGAATCTTCTCCATCTGTTGGTCGAGAGACCAATATTGGTGTAAGATTCATTGATTGTTTCGACTCCTTTCACTGTGATTTGTAACATCTCTTGACTAGAGAACAAATTATATTTTATAATATAATTGAGAAATTTTTTTGTTGGAAAAAAAGGCTGTATATTGTTCCAAATTTACAATATATATATATATATATATATATATATATATATATATATATATATATATATATATATATATTCACTGTTTCAAATTTACAATTTACAATTAAGATAAATGTAATATTTATATTCACCTTAAAATTAGATTATTATTATTATAATTATAATCAATAAAAATGAAAAAAAAAAATCTTTTATTTTTATTTTTTATCTTAATCTTTTTTATTAATAAATAAAAATAATATATGATAATCATGTTCGTTGGGTAAATACTAAAATAATAAAAAATCTAAAAGAGATAATCACATCTATGTATAAAGAGATAATCAACATAGATCCATCTTAATAGCGGAAGGGTCCAGTCAAATCTCTCGAGGTGCAAACCTTTAACCCTTCCTCAAGTTTTGCACTCTAAAAAAGGTTTTCACCGAGATTTGATCCCTCTCGAAGCTTGATAAATTTGGGGTTAAGATGGATCTATGCTAGTTTAAAACATTACTATTAAAGTATTCGTATATTAATATATTTTATAATATATATTGTTGAAATAATGTAACTGCAAAGTGTATTCTTATTATTATTTGATATATTATTCATTGGATATATTATTGTGGATTGATCATGTCGGCTATTGTAAAAGGACCAAATCCCCTTTTGTGGATTGGTCATAATATAATTGTAATAGGCAAAAGAAGAAGTCGACCCCAGAATATATCAAAGAGGTCCCAGAATAAAATAAAGGTGGCTATAACCACCCAGATTAAGAAGTCAGTCCTGCTAGTGAAGAAACACTTCACACGTGCCAGATTAGTATAAATAAGGAGGTTAGCGCCTCACTTAGACACACCTCACTTGCTCATTGAGAGACAAGTTTCAGAATTGCAGTTGGAGAAGAGAGAGAGAGAGTGGTGCATCTTTGGGAGAGGATCTTCTGTATTAGCTTTAGTTATATCTTGGCATTGTATTGGCTATTTATAATAAGGAGTTTTGTTGGGTTTTCTTCCCCTAGAGGGTTTCCCAGGATAAATACTGTCTCTTGTGATTGTGTATTTCTCAGTGATCTTGTCTTATGTTGCTGTTATCTATTGAAATGCAAAGAACTATAATAATGGCTTAAACATTAACATATATTACTATCTCAGTAATCACTATATTGTTTTGGTGATGTTTTTCACTCTAAAAAATGTTCACCTAGATTTGATCCCTCTCCAAGCTTGATAAATTTGGGGTTAAGATGGATCTATGTTGGTTTAATACATTACTATTAAAGTATTAATATATTTTATAATATATATTACTACCTCTGTAATCACTATATTGTTTTGGTGATCTATTAATTGAAGCCACATAGCAAATCAAAACATAACAAATTCTAACCTATATATATATATATATTTTTTTTTTAATATATTAATATATTTTATATTTTATTATTATTTTAATGCTTTATGTTACATGGACATCTCCCTCATACTCGATTATCGACCCAATCACATCCTTGACCTAGGTTGATGGTATTTCACAATGATCTCGAGGAACGTAGAGTTTTTTATGGAGTTGTTGTAAACTCTACTAGAATTACACGCTTTGAATTTGTTTCTCAATAATAGTGAGAGGTTGTCATTGAATTTGTTTCTCAATAACGGTGAGAGGTTGTCAAGATATTACTCTAGAAATCCTCGAATTTTTTCATCAACAACGATGAGAAAGAGAGGTAATCAAGGGTGCTACCCCTTGACCCCACAATGAGAGATTGTCAAGGTGATACTCTAGAACTCCTCGAATTTGTTCATCAACAACGATGACAATGGGAGGTCGTCAAGGGTGTTTACCCTTGACCCTGCAAAGGGCCTAGGTTGATGGTATTTCACAATGATCTCAAGGAACATAGAGTTTTTATGGAGTTGTTATAAACTCTACTAGAATTACGCGCTTTGAATTTGTTTCTCAATAACAGTGAGAGGTTGTCATTGAATTTGTTTCTCAATAATGGTGAGAGGTTGTCAAGGTATTACTCTAGAAATCCTCAAATTTGTTCATCAACAACGATGAGAAAGAGAGGTCGTCAAGGGTGCTACCCCTTGACCCCACAATGAGAGATTGTCAAGGTGATACTCTAGAACTCCTCGAAAATGAGAGATTGTCAAGGTGATACTCTAGAACTCCTCGAATTTGTTCATCAACAACGATGACAATGGGAGGTTGTCAAGGGTCTTTACCCTTGAACCCGCAAAGGACCTTGCCCCTTGACCATGATTGGTAGTAGGCACTTAGGTTTACAGTTTAAGGTGGGTGTGCACAACTGAGGACAATGAGGCACTTAGGTTTAAAAGTTGTGTGCACAATTGAGGACACTAACGTGCTTTATGCATGTTCATTTAATTTTACACTTGAAAACATTTAATTAATTAATTATAAATAAATTATATGTTATTTATATAATGCTTTTTAATAATAAAATTATGATTAATCCATTATAATTTATTGATTTGTTTTTTTAATGATGCTTATATTATGTGAACCTAAAACTGGGCTTAGACTATGACAAATTCAAGAGAACTACTCTTTTTACGACTATTTATATCAAACGGGAATTAACCAACATAGATCCATCTTAACTCCGTATCTATCATGTCCTGAGAGGGATCAAGTCCCTTGAGGTGAACTCTTTTAGATTGAAAAAACTTGAAGAAATGTTTGTACCCGAAGGGATTTGATTCCCCTTGACATATGATCGATCCAGAGTTAAGATGGATCTATGTTGGTTATTTCCTATGCAATTCTATAAATAACACATTATTTATTTCTATTTGTTTCTACAGATGAGTTCTCTCCTCTCTATCCTTAGATACCTTATATTTCATGGGATTCTCTCTCTCTCTCTCTCTCTCTCTCTCTCTCTCTCTCTCTCTCTCTATATATATATATATATATATATGTATATATTTCACATATCAACTCCATCTCAAGCATGGAAGGAATTATACATTTCCTTCATATTGACCAACACACCATTGAAATGTTTTAACCAAGGTCCATCTTAACTTCAGATCTATCATTAACCAAGAAGGATCAAATTCCTTGAGGTTCAAACCTTTCCTTAAGTGTTTTCAATCTAAAAAAAGAAGACGGAAAGAATTACATAGCTCCTTCATATGGAGCAACACACCTTTGAAATGTTTTAACCATAAAAAAAAATTCACTTTCAATTGTTTTATGGACAATTATATACAAAATTGATATTGAAATATTTTACTTAAGGTGGACATGGAAATATTTTATTTGTGGTCAACATTGAAATATTTGTTTTGGTATTTGTTATCACAAAATCTAGCACCCTTGTGCAAAGCCTCTCACAAGGTGCAAGATAAGTGTAACTTTGGAAGTATTTTCCATTGTCACCTTAGCAATTACTTCCTCATTTTAGTGGAATGATGAAATCCAACACTAGGGAGACTTCCTTAGCAACCTCAAGGAATATTATAACAAGACAAAGTCAAGTCTACAACCTCCTATGTTAGCTATTCAAACATACCACCGCTAAGTCGAGGTAATCAAGGTAAGAAGAAGGTGGTTAGATGAAACAATTTCTAGATTTGTATATATGAAGGATTTAGGACAATAAATGATATTTAGCAAAGCCAAAACAAGTCAAGGAGATGCCCCAAACACTACAAATCAAGAAGAAAGCTACAATTGTTATAAAACTCATATTTGAGATGATTACTTTAGCAATATATCAAGATACAACAACAAAAATAAATCAGTCATTGAAATAGGTCAATCATGCAATAAACTAGGGTTAAATATGCAAGTTAAACTAGGGTTTGGTAACAATTACTTGCTGAAATGTAAATGGCATACAACAAACCTAAAACATTCAAGACGTCGAGCCCTAATAGGTTGAAAACCATAACAACAATGCAATAAATGATGTCAAGGTGTATCCCAAGGTGAAAGATGCTAATAAACCCTAGATGTTAAAGCTAAAAGATGGTTGGAATTGAAGGTAAATTACAACAAACCCTAATTTAACCATAAACCAACAAATGAGAGGGGAAATTAGGGTTTACAACTAGGAATACGAGAGAAAGACTAGTTTTGTTTTACCGTCCTGGGCATATGAAGTCAAACAATGCTCTCTCTTGGAGGTAAAAGGTGAAAGAAAGACTTAAGAATAAAACCCTGGGGTAGTCAACTACAAACCCTAGGCATCTATTCTTTAGAAAGACAAATTAAGGTAGTCCACTACAAACCCTAAGGAGTTGTCCTATGTCATCTAGCAACCTCTAAAGATGAGATGAAGATGGATTTTGTGTAAAACCCTAGGGTAGTCCATTACAAACCCTAAGACATTTTACAACTTAGGGTAGTCCACTATAAACCCTAAGCCATTTTACAACTTAGGGTAGTCAACTACAAACCCTAGAAATACCCTTGTGTCCTTTAACAAGCTTCAACAAAATGATTAACATTGGAAGTTAGTCCACTACAAACCTTCCTAGGGTTTCAAGACATTTAAGAAAAATACAAGATAACATGCAATATCACCACTTTGATAAAACATTCACTTAATACATCCAATAAATAAACCAACATAGACTTAAGAAGAGCACTCCAATAAATAAACCAACATAGACTTAAGAAGAGCACTTACTAGATGAATCAATGTTTACCATGAAACCCTAGCCATGAAATCATCCATCAAAACTTGAAAGCATTCAAAAGATCATCTCCAAAACAAGGCACATAAGTAATCCATAGTGAAAGAGAAGAAAGAAGAGACAAGTAGTAGTGATTCTCCACAAGTTGTGTTATGATTTGCAATGAGGTAGTAGTCCCTTCATATATATATATATATGAGGAAACCAAGCACCATACCTCTATAAGAAGGCCCTTAAAACATAAAAATCCATGATACAAGGTGGAGGTGGATAGGTCTTAGGTTGATCCCCCAAAAAATGCCTCTTAAACAATGATATAATGCTAAAGCATGAAAATGTTCTCTAAAAGTGCCACACATGTAAGTGTAAAAGGCCATAGAGGGTGATGTCATCTCTCCTTAAGGGGTACAAAACTCCAAAAGTCAGGTCTCTCTCCTAAAAGGTGCAAAGCATCATCAAAGGCTATGCCTCCTCATCAAGAAAGTCACATCCCCTCATCCACAAGCTGCCAACTCATCATCTAAATGCTATGTCATCAAGAAAGTCACATCCCCTCGTCCATTAGGTGCCAACTCATCATCCAAATGTTAGGTTGGCTCAAGCAAACATCACATCATCCTCAAGCATGACATCATCCTCTACATGTGTAATGTCCTAGCCTCCAAGAATGATGTCATCATGGAAAAGGGTTCCATAACCTCTCTAAAGAGGTGTGCCATCCTCATCAAGGGAAATATCATCCAACCAAACCCTAACACCCTTAAAAGGGTGCAACATTCAAGGTGGGGGCTTCTTGCTCTTTGAGTGACCCATCAAGCCAATGGTGCAATGTCCAAGGTGGGGGCTTCCTTCCCTCTGAGTGACCCATCAAGCCAATGATGCAACGTCCTAGCTCACATGTGCAACGTCCCAGGTTTAGGAGTTGCCGAAGGGTGTTAAGTAGGCCAAGCCGTCATATGACCTAATGCTCATTTTCAAGGGTGCAACGACCTCCATACAATGTGAGAGAAGCATCAAAACGTCCTCCAAAGGACATCTCAAGGGGTGCATCATCATCAAGCAAGGGCTCAAAGAATCAAGTAAGACCAACCATCATGGATACGAGTCATTAGAATCATAAAAGCTAAGTCACAGTTTAATACAAAAGCCACATAAGTAATTCACATTAGGTATCCTCTTCAAACTTCACACTAGCTTAAGACTTTATGCAATTTTCCAAGTCCTATTAGATGTGCCAGTACCCAAGTAGAGGGGTAGTTCCCTAGAAACCTATCAAAGTGTAGGTATAATGAGTGGTATGACATGGGTTTTACTTCATGGTCATGGTGTCATTGACATGCAAGGTCACGTGTGAGATGAACACCTTTTAGAAGGAGCGCTTGGTGCATTGAGTTACCCTTTCCTCGATATTGCTTCTTTCCACCCCTATCTTGCATTTTGATATTAATTAATTGCTTTGAAATCCCCCGTTCAAGTTTATGCATTTATTACATCAGGATGCAATCAAGTCCTTTCTTTAGATATGCTTTAAGTGCATTAGAACTTGGGGTGATGGCCTCATAACGAGGGGGTAGAGCTCAAGCTGATATTGGATTTTGATTTGTCATTTATATCACATTATTTTTTTGCATTTTGAATTTATAATATGCCTTCCATTCTTTCTTACCAACTGCATCAACCTAGGGCATTCTTGCCCCTTCTTCTCATAGGAGGATGAAGTACAAACCTTTTTGGGAAGCATGTAACAACCACTTCCAAAAGATTGGACAACAAAAATAATCTGGATGAAAAGTGTTTGTTGGGTATGTGTTATATTCTTTGCACGACCAATTGCACGTGCTGCATTGTGTCGGGCATGTGGGGGGTCATAAGGGGGCAGAGCCCCTGTTTTTTTTTTTTGCGTTTTTTTGCATATGTTTTTAGCGATTTTTTGGCACATGGTTTTCGTCGACGATTTTCTAATTCCGGTTAAAGAATTAGGGTTGTTGACTAATCGAGGTCAATGGATTAGGGGTTTTGGATGCCGCGAGATCATATATATATATATATATATATATATATATATATATATATTGTAAACAATGAAGAAGATGATGAATACAAAATTAGAGGTGCAACTCTAAACATGTTGCTGGTTTTCTCGAGTTTCGAGGGTAAAATCTGTGTAACGTGTTTGCGTGTGCCATTGTATCTTTTCTGTTTTTATTAAGATTCTATTTGCAGTAATTTATTGTACAAGGTTAAAATCTACAATGTTGAGGATGGAACGGAATGGTATGCTACCCCTATCAAAGCCTCCCAGTAGCACCCCTATTCCCGAAGAGTGACAACATTTGACTAGGACAAATACGATGACCACCAAAGTGAAACAAGGCAAAAAAACATAACTTCCAGACATCATGATTCATTATCTACTTAAATCCTTGATCTTTACGTAAATGCCCAATACATTAAATATAACACTTTGTATGAAACAATAATTAATGTACCTCATGTGTGCTAGACCACCATCATCGGATGAACCTACTGATCAAGTGAATGAGCTGAGTAATGATGAGGGAAAGACATCTGAAAATGTTGATCCTCATCTCTTGGACCACTGTTTGCAATGTGGATCATGAATAATGATCTCTTCTAGTTACCCCTAGGTGAGAGGGGGTAAAACTATTAATATATTTTTAAAATGTCACATATCAACTCCATGTTAAGCATTGAAGGAATTACACATTTTCCTCATGCTAAAAAAGAAGTAACACACCTTCTTCATATTGAGGTACACACCATTGAAATGTTTTAACCCTAAGAAAATTTGCACTTTCAGTTGCTTTATAGATAATATATATAAACTTGATATTTAAATTTTTTACTCAAGTGATTTAAATATTATGTGTCAACTCCATGTTACGCATTGAATAAATTACACACCATCATTTTGGGAATTATGGGAAAGCACCTATCGACACCTATATATAAAGTTATTTTTATTTAAGGTGGACATTGAGACATTTTATTTATGGTCGACATTGAAATATTTTTTTTTATTAATACTTTTTAAAATGCTACCTCTCAATTCCATGTCCATGTTGAGCAAGGAACGAATTACACATCTCTCTCATATTGAATTCCATGTCCATGTTGAGCAAGGAACGAATTACACATCTCTCTCATATTGGGCTACATAGTAGAAACCACTTTTTGGAGCAATGAGAAATTGAAACATTGTGGGTAATGAGAAATTGAAACATTGTGGTTGTCAAAAGGAAATGAGAAATTGAAACATCGTGGTTGTCAAAAGGAAATGAAAAATTGAAACATCATGGTTGTCAAAAGATTTTTTTTGGATTACCCTCTAGTATGGTAAATATGTTACATGGATAACTTTTATGTCATCATGTCATTTTCAAATAAAATATAAATAATAATAATAATTGTATGGATAGATACTTTTACAACTTAATAGATGTGTAATTTCTACCATGTCATTTAAAAAAATATTTTCAATACCAATCATATATATATATATATAAAAAAAAAAATTCAAATTTAACAATAATACAAAATTTCAATACCAATCATATATATATAAGTAAAAAAATTCAAATTTAACAATAATAAAAAATTTAAATACCAATCATATATATATATATAAATTCAAATTTAACAATAATAAAAAATTTCAATACCAATCATATATATATATATATATATAAATTCAAATTTAACAATAATAAAAAATTTCAATACCAATCATATATATATATATAAATAAAAAATTTCAATACCAATCATATATATATATATATATATATATA
>JASDQU010242280.1:114757-129410 GCA_032191745.1 Picea mariana
ATTATAGAGATAAAAATAATTTTGAGTTTGACTAATATATATATATATATATATATATATATATATATATATAAAAGACTTGAATGGGTCTAATAGTTAAAAACATGTATTTCTTCTTTGGAGGTTGGGGAGTTTGGGTATCGGTTAAGAACATGTGTTTCCTCCTTGGAGGTTGGATATGTATACTTATATAAACTTTATGAGTCGAGGGTAGGGTATGTATACATTCATAAACGAACTCCTTACATTGAGGGGTCCCTTGTCCCACCAATAAAAGGATCTCATACATCATGTTGGTGTCTGGTAGTGATCCATGCATATATATATATATATATATATATATATAATTTTTTTTTTTTTTTTAATAATAATATTTTTTTTATTATTTATTTAATTTTTTAGTTTTTATAAGTTGTAAGTTTCAAATTTGATGAAGGTAAATGAAATTATAACTAGTTGGTCTTAGTTGGTCTTTATCTTATACTCATCATGTTGCAGGTAGAGGGTTTACTCTGCCTCTTGTTAATTGGATCATAGGATGTATTACTTCTGTCTCATTTGCTATTCTGGTTAATGGAGCTGCATCTCCTTTTTTTCAGCCCTCCAGAGGTCTGTCCCTTGTCTCCATACTTAAAGGTTTGTTCTTTGATTTTCTGACCTCCCTATTTCCACGTCATTAAGAGTGGGTGAGCTCCTGAATTATGAATTTTAAATAATACAAAATTTACATCTTAAAATTTTGATAGAAATTTAATAAATCTACCATGTTTATTCTGGTTAATGGAGCTCCATCCCCTTTTCTTCAACCCTCCAGAGGCCTGTCCTTGTTGATGTTTGGACAACATCGGGAATACATTCTTCCATATATATATATATATATATATATATGACATAATATGACATAATATTTATAATACAACGTATAAATATACTTAGTAAATAAATAGTTACTTATTATCCAAGTGACACATCCTTTCATGGATGATCACCATATGTTCTATATATATGAAACTCTTATCATTGTAATAATATCAATTTTAATATAAACATTTTCTATTGTACTTGTGTCTCTGTGCATGGTTATTCTTCTTGTGATCTTGGTTATTACTGCTACTATTGTTCATGGTTTATGCTTCAGTTCAAGTAAATTTATAAAGTAACTGAATGTAATTGAACAACATTAAAATCCAACATGGTATTAGAGAAACGTTCTTGAAAGAAGACTATTGCATATGCATTGACCTTGTACAACTAGTCGTACCTTTCCTGCAATTGATTGTTTTGTTGCAACTGCAACTCAGGCTAAAATTTCTGCACTCTTCCAACAACCATGGTGAACCGTATTTTGGTGGAAGATAGGCTTGATGGAACAACCAACTTTAGTTCTTGGAAATCTAGATTGCTCATCACTCTAGAAGAGAGTGAACTAATGAAGTGCGTTGAAGAAATTGTACCAGAATCAACCGATGATGCAGAAAAATCACAATGGAGGAAGAATGATGCAAAAGCCAGAAAAATCATCATTTATTCTGTGAGAGACCATTTAATCCCTCACATCTCCAACTTGAAGACAACTAAGCAGATGTACGACGCCTTGAAGAAGTTGTTTGAGAGTAACAACACCAACAAAGCACTTGTCTTGAGACACCAACTTCAAAATCTCAAGATGACGAAGTCTGATACAGTTGCCACCTTCTTCATGAAGATTTCAGAGACCAGAGGTCAGTTGGGTGCTATTGGTGAAATCATCTCTGATAGMGAACTTGTCATRATTACCCTTAATGGTCTTCCAAGCCATTGGGAGCCATTCATTCAAAGTATCAGTGGGCGATCCAAATTGCCCAAGTTTGATCATTTATGGGCAGACTGTACTCAAGAGGAGACTAGACTTGCAGCTAGAGGCATGCAATGTTCCCATCATGATGAAAATCAAGCCCTTGCCACTCGTGCAAGGAAAAGCAAAGGAAAAAGAAGAGGTTTTGACAAAACCTTTAAATGAAGGAAGTCAGCACCAACTTTTGAGCACAAAAAGAAGGACATGTCAAAGGTTCAGTGCTTCAGATGTGACAAGTATGACCACTATGCAAAAAATTGTCCTACATGGAAGAAAGGAAAACAACATGCTTCCACTGCTAATGTTGATTTAGAACCACCTAAGAGGAAGTCAAAGAATGCAAACATGAACGATGAAGAGTTCTTCTTCATTTCATCCCTCTCAAGTATGGTTCCTACTAGTAATGATGTCTGGTTGATTGACAGTGGTGCTTCCAGACATATGACTGGATACAGAGAGCACCTTACAGATCTAGTAGAGAAAGAATCTCGTTTGCATGTTGTACTTGGTGATGATGCAAGATATATTGTGAAGGGAGTTGGATCCACCTCCTTACAATTGGATTCTGGCACCCCACTCCATTTGAGCGATGTATTATTTGTACCTGGGATGAGACAAAACCTTGTCTCTATTTCATCCTTAGAGAACAAAGGCTACAAGGTTTCTTTCTCTGATGGAAAAGTTCTTGCATGGAACAAGAAATCTAGTATTAATTCTGCCCGGGTGATTGGTGTTCGAGAGGACAGATTGTATAGATTGATTGTTCGACCGGTTCAGGCCCTAATACATGATTCTATTAGTTTGAGTGAACTACGGCATAGGAGATTTTCTCATTTACATTATAGAGATCTTCCCGCTCTGGGGAAGATGGTGACAAGCCTTCCAAAGATCCATGTTGAACACGATGGCATTTGCAAAGGTTGTGCTCTTGGAAAGAATGCCAAGAGGTCCTTTCCGAGCAGCGACAATAGATCCAAGGGGATCTTAGACTTGGTTCATACAGATTTATGTGGACCCATGACAGTGGCTTCCTTAAGTGGATACCTATACTATGTGATTTTCATTGATGACTGTTATTGCACAATTTGTAGCTAGGTCAAAAGGCTAAAGGATAAAGGCCAAACTGGCGTAACATGAACCTTCCCCACCCAATGTCACCTCATTGGGGAGGTTTTTTCTATTTAGGGAGGTTAACCCACGGGAGACGTCCCCAGTAACCTGGGGTTTTGAAGAGGCTAAAGTACAAAAGTCAAGGGAAAAGCTCCTCCTCATAGGTTACCACCGAGGTTAGAAAGTCCGACTAATCAGCCAATAAATGAAGTGTATGCCCAAATGAAAACACCTGCCCGGAACAAGACAACAACAATACAATATATATGCATGCTATAACTCAAAGGGTTAGTACTTCATGTGACTATCCGACAATTATATATAAGCAATGAAACAACATATATTGATGAGCTCAACGTTTTGTCAATATAACAATGTAAAAATATCAATTCACCAATAACTATTGAGATGATGCAGCAAACAATATATCCAATCAACCATTTATTCAATAAACGCCTTTAACCATCATCTAATTTCTTATTATCAACATTTGCTGTGTCAAGATGAGATAACCAACTGTGACGTCAGCCTAGTTAGGGTTAGTTTGGTTAGTTAGGGTTTCAAAATTCAAAGTTTTGAGAGTTGTTTGGACACTAGGACTTCAACGTTGTGTGTCTAAGATCAACGACTAAGGGTATATGGAGTCATTCAAGGAGAGGACGCAAAGTTGAAGGATCAATAGGCTAAAGACAAGAGGGAAGGGTTCTAGAGTGCTGCAATGGCAGGGCCCTAGAATCAAAACCCTAGGGGAAAGAGGCTCACTCCAATGTTGCTTAAGCAAGGCCTCGTGCTCTTTCCTCCTTCTTTAGGTCAAACTTGGAAAAACGGCTAGCAAAGGAAAATATTGAAAACAAGAGGATTTAATGAGGGAGAGTGTTGCAATGGCAAGGCTCTATCACTAAAACCCTAAAAGATGGACGACCCTAGGTGTAGATAACCTAGGCCTAGGACGTCATCCTCCTTTTAACCTTTAAAATCAAAGCTAGCTTAAGGGAAGAAGTAAGAAGAGTGTAGCAAAGGCTAGGCTCTTTCTTCCTTCCTCAATGACTGAAAATTTCTCTCTAAGGGGACATATGACAAGGACCTACTTGTGTGCTTGTCACCTAGGGTTTAAAATCAACAAATTTATAAGTAAATGCAAGAATACTAACCTCCAACCATTCAATCAAGAAGTTTTGCAGGAAAAACACTTACATATCATGAAGAAAAGCATGTGCAAAACCCTAGTTGTAAACCTTCCTCAAGAGAAATGCCAAATTATGCCAAGAAAACCCTTCCATCAACAAGTGCGCCTCTTTTAAAAGACCAAATACCCAAACTAGGGCACACAAATCAGACCTCACAAGTGTGAGTTGTTGTGTTATCTCCAAATGAGGGAAAAACATCCTCAATATATAGTGTATTATGACCTTTAATTTAAAATTAGGTCATTAAAAATTGCCGACAAGGCTACAAACCAAAATCATACTGTTTTTACATTAACTACTAAGTAAATGACATAAATGAGCAAAAGGTGAGACGCCAAGCCCCTTTGAGGGAGACGTTGGGCCCTTTTGGGGCTAGTCCAACATCCAGAAGTCAGACGTTAGCCCTTTTTTGGGCTCCTCCAAGCTGCCACACGTGCCAGCTGTCCTGTCAAACTTCTATACCCTCAAGGAGACGTCAATACATCCTGGGTGACGTCCTGGTCATCAAAAGGAAAACGTTCCATCTGAAGTGGGTCAACCCCCCTGGGCTGGGTTCAGCCAAAGTGTCCTGGGTGGAACGTCCTTCTTCTTCTCATGTGCAAAGGCTTATCCAATCACTGTCTTGATGGGTCCCAACAACCATCTGATGGGCTCTTCAGCCACATGGAGGTCCGAACTAATCATTTCCCCATGTGTACCGGTCCAATTGGTACCTGTCCGTCGGGCATGATCCTGTACGTCAAAAACTTTTCCCTCCATGGGCTCATTAGTCACAGGGATCATATCAATGTCAATCATATTTCATTATCAATTTTATCAAATACATGCATAAAACCCTTGATATATCATCCAATAGCTCAAAGACATTACAATGACCTACTATACAAAGCCGAAGAAAAAGACAAAATACTCTATTGGGCCAACATCCATAGGAGAAGGAAAGGTTCCAGAGCATATCATCCAAGCCATGTAACACGAGGTGATGTGGTCAAGGGGATGTCCAGACATACGGGTAGAGTGAAAGACAAGGGTGATATTACCTGTGGGTGCCTTTGTAGAAGGTGAGTTGTACCCGTCATGGATGCAATTCTTTCCAAGCCCTTTATTGCCTTTATTCTTTCTTTTTTTTATTACTTTTTCTTATTTATTTCAAGGTCTAACTAGAGGACACTGCCTTGGCGTGGGGACCAGAGATGATAGTGTTACCCACAAGAACTTTCACATAGATGATAACGCTGGCTCGTGATGAGACCCCTTTCCCTTGGTCATGCAACCAAAGGTCATTGCCCTAGCGTGGTAACCAGATAATGACAATGTCATACTGCTAGGTACCCATGAACATAATGGGTTGGCTCGTGATGAGACCCCCCATCCTCTTAGCTAGGTCTTGTTTTGTTATTTTTCTTCGGGTCCCTCTTATTTCTTGCTGAGAGGATTTTTATTGCCTTCTCGGGGATCCCCGGGCGAGGCATCTCTAGGTTTCATTTTTTATGGCTTTTATCTTTTACCAACTGATTTTACCTTCTAGGCCTTTAGCCCCTTCTTCCCACGAGATAAGGTATAACCCCACAAACAGTTCATCCTAATGTCCAGACTAGGGGAGTGGGGCAGATGAGTGGGAGATAAGATGTAAGAGTGATGATATGATGAGAGTGGACGATGGCCCTTCAAAATCCCCAGTGGCAAACCAAAACCTATGGGTACAATCTTGCTAGGGTACCCTGTCAATCCGCCCAACCATGGTCAAGTGGGTTAATGTAAGATCCAAGCAGTCGTCAGAAATAAAAGGAATTTGATGCATATATCTAAAGGTTATGATGATCAAATATGACACATACCATGATACCTGGACCAATTACCTCATGGAGCAAGAGTCTTCTCTGATACAAGTTCAAGCTGAAGGTGATGGATGCTGTTGCTGCTATCAGGACAAATCTGACGAAGGAGAAGAAATATGGGCCCTCCAGGGCCATGCTCAGGTCAATCCTGCTCTCGGTACTCCATGTCTATGTCCTGTGGGCCTCGAGACATGATCTCCTAGTTATCCATAGAAAACGGGGATAACATCTGGCTCCAACTCGGGGACATGTGCTCACCGTAGAGCGCATGAGAACCTCAACATCTCTGGCATAACCTGCAGACCTGCTCATACTCGAAAAGGGCATCAGTAATAAAGGTGGTGTGGTATTGCCACCCTGCATATATGTATATATAAATGAAATAAAACAATCAATATGCAAGTGAGGAAGCAAACTAACATGAAATCCAAATGGTATAATACACAGAAAAATGCCTACCTACCTATACTTACCTGTGGAGTCAGGTCCCACCACCTTGGTGGGGTTTGAGGAGGTTCCCGTTGATGGGTAATGGGCGCCTTCTTCCTTCCAAAGTGGACAAATAGTACGAGTTATCAACTGATTCCATTCCGACTTTCAAGGGTCCGAGCCATGATTGCATGCTTCCTTCTACATTAGTTGGCTCTCCTTTCTGAGTATCCCACATCCATACCAAATCTCCCTCCTTGTATTTTCTGACTTTGTGTTTGGTCGTTCCCTAAACAACCCTAGTGTATTGTATTGAGGGAGGCGGGTGGGCTTCTGTTGTAAAGACTTCTTGTTGGGACGGGTGGATTTGCACTCACCATCCCAACTTCTTTGTTCTTAAATTCTTCTAGGAGTTGCTGGTATTCCTCTTTCTTGGGCCATTCGATCTGATCAAAGTCTTCTTTTGTTGCAAAGGGCATATCTTCCGGAGAGTATTCTTGAAGAGTTTGTATCACATCATTCTGCGCTTTATCATCATTTATGGGAGGAACAATATCATGTACATGATTCCCATTCACTGGTACATTGAGTAGACATCCCGTCGTTCCATCTTTCAAAGGTAACCGTAAGAAGGTGAGGTCCATCTCAAGGGACCCGCCTATCATTGCACCAAACTTCCTAGATAACAACATCCCCCACACATCCGGGACATCAACCACTATAATATCTATGTGGACTGTCTTCTCGGGGTATTCCTTTAAGTGTACTTCAACATTTTCAACCACCCCATGTGTGGGTATTGCTTTAGATTCGAAACCACACACATTCCTGTAATGCCTAGTGACCTTCAAACCCATTTGCTACATGACTTTAAGAGACATCATATTGGCACCAACACCTGTATCCAACATCCAATTGTTAAGGTATTTGTTGTTCATTGTTAAAGTCATGAAGAAGGGATGGTTTTCACCATACTTGACCCTAAAATGATCAACTTGCAACATAATAGGGGGGTCCATAGGTTCAGTTGATCCGGAAAAGAAGGTATCAAAGCGTTCTTTAATGGATGGGATCTTGATCGCTTCTCTTAAGGGAACGTTCACATGCATCTTTGATAAAGCCCCTTCAAAGTCAAAGTTAAGGTCAACCTTACTAGTCTTGGATGTCTTAGGAAGAAGAACCTCAAGAGGCGAGGTCTTTGGTTGATCGACCGTAGGTTGTTTCAGATTCTTTCTCATGTATACTTGAATTTCCTGCTTCTTTAGATTTTCTCATGATTCCTGGTCCAAGTTGTTTATCACCCCCATCCTTGCTGCTCTGGCTGCTTCCCTCACGGCTTGTTGATGTTCTATATCTGTGATATTTATCTGAGGAAAGTTCATGAAGCAATCCAAATTGTTGACTTGTTGTTGGCTAGCGTTATAGGGGCATTCATGCTCCCAGTGTGCTTCACTACACTCCAGGCACCAAGGGTTTTCATCTACAACGTTTGTAGGGGCCAAGGTATTTGGAACTTCGTTTTCATTCTTTGTCTTTTAAAATTGATTCCCTTTCTGAAATTGCCCTTTGAACGGAGGCCTAGGTGCTTGGATCTGGGATTTTTCAAGTCTGACAATCTGGTTCATCATCTCTTCTTGATTTTTTATGATGCCATCCATGGAGGCTTGTAACTTAGCGATAATGGTAGATAGATCTGAAGTAGGCTCAACATTGTGAACTATCTTTGGTTTAGTGTCTATTCTCCCCCTAGGGTTAGCAAAGGGCTCAATTTTAGATGAAAGTAGGTTCCCTTCTATCTTGGTGGTGAGCTCTTGGGATTATTGAATGGACTGGGGGTTTTTGTCTCTGAGAAGATACCCTAGTTGTCCATTGAAAGATCTGGTATAAATATGAACGAGGTAATCATCTTTCGGGTGATGGCTTGCGGGAAATCTTTGGAGCAATGTCTCGAATCTGGTGTGAAATTCCCGAATGGACTCATTTTCATACTTGGCAAGGCTATTTAGTCGAGTGAGAAGCATGTTAGGGTCTTCTTTGATACTCCACCTTTTGAGAAAGGCCTCTTCAAGTCTATCCATGGTCTTGATGCTTCCATTATGAAGACTGAGATACCAACGTCTTGAGGCATCATAAAGAGTAGCAGAGAATAATTTCATGACCAAGTCTTCAGCATCATCACTGATGGGGTGAAGCTGAAAGAATGCCCAAAAGTTACTCATATGCTCTTCGGCACTGGTAGCATCAGTACCGGTAAATTTAGGCAACCACTTCTCATATTTGGGTGGCATTTGCCTAGGGTAGCCTGGTATGGTTGACATGTCTAATGGCATGAAAAGGGTAGATGACCATTGTCTTTGATTGTTAACTGGGTTCATAGTACCAGTCTGAGAGCTAGACATGTTTGCTAAGGGAAGTCTCTTTCCAAAAAGTGACTTGACAACAGGTGAATTCAAGGGAGGCTTCCTTCTGAAAGACAAAGGAGGGTTATTGAATCTCCTTTTGGTTTGTGGAGTCGCCAGATAGTTTTCCTGAAACTATCAAAGAAAAGGGGAATAAAAGCTTAGTGGAGTCGCCAGGTAAGCTTGTAAGAGAAAGGTCTTTGAGGCAAGGCTTACCAAAATATTTGTCATTGAGGAAGATTGACTTAGTGTTCCCCGATAACGACGCCAAAATGTTATCGCACAGTTTGTAGCTAGGTCAAAAGGCTAAAGGATAAAGGCCAAACTGGCGTAACAGAAACCTTCCCCACCCAATGTCACCTCAATGGGGAGGTTCTTTCTATTTAGGGAGGTTAACCCAGGGGAGACGTCCCCATTAACTTGGGGTTTTGAAGAGGCTAAAGTATAAAAGTCAAGGGAAAAGCTCCTCCTCACAGGTTACCACCAAGGTCAGAAAGTCCGACTAATTAGCCAATAAATGAAGTGTATGCCCAAATGAAAACACCTGCCCGGAACAAGACAACAACAATACAATATATATGTAGGCTATAACTCAAAGGGTTAGTACTTCATGTGACTATCCGACAATTATATATAAGCAATGAAACAACAGATATTGATGAGCTCAACGTTTTGTCAATATAGCAATGTAAAAATATCAATTCACCAATAACTATTGAGATGATGCAACAAACAATATATCAAATCAACCATTTATTCAATAAACGCCTTTAACCATCATCTAATTGCTTATTATCAACATTTGCTGCGTCAAGATGAGATAACCAACTGTGACGTCAGCCTAGTTAGGGTTTCAAAATTCAAAGTTTTGAGAGTTGTTTTGGACACTAGGACTTCAACGTTGTGTGTCTAAGATCAGTCCCTAAGGGTGTATGGAGTCATTCAAGGAGAGGACGCAAAGTTGAAGGAGAAATAGGCTAAAGACAAGAGGGAAGGGTTCTAGAGTGCTGCAATGGCAGGGCCCTAGAATCAAAACCCTAGGGGAAAGAGGCTCACTCCGGTGTTGCTTAAGCAAGGCCTCGTGCTCTTTTCTTCTTCTTTAGGTCAAACTTGGCAAAACGGCTAGCAAAGGAAAAGATTGAAAACAAGAGGATTTAATGAGGGAGAGTGTTGCAATGGAAAGACTCTATCACTAAAACCCTAAAAGATGGACGACCCTAGGTGTAGATAACCTAGGCCTAGGATGTCACCCTCCTTTTAACCTTTAAAATCAAAACTAGCTTAAGGGAAGAAGTAAGAAGAGTGTAGCAAAGGCTAGGCTCTTCCTTCCTTCCTCAATGGCTGAAAATTTCTCTCTAAGGGGACATATGACAAGGACCTACTTGTGTGCTTGTCACCTATGGTTTTAAAATAAAAAATTTATAAGTAAATGCAAGAATACTAACCTACAACCATTCATTCAAGAAGTTTTGCAGGAAAAACACTTACATATCATGAAGAAAAGCATGTGCAAAACCCTAGTTGTAAGCCTTTCTCAAGAGAAATGCCAAAATATGCCAAGAAAAGCCTTCCATCAACAAGTGCGCCTCCTTTAAAAGACCAAATACCCAAACTAGGGTGCAAAAATCAGACCTCACAAGTGTGAGTTGTTGTGTTATCTCCAAATGAGGGAAAAACATCCTCAATATATAGTGTATTATGACCTTTAATTTAAAATTAGGTCAATAAAAATAGCCGATAAGGCTACAAACCAAAATCATACTGTTTTTACATTAACTGCTAAGTAAATGACATAAATGAGCAAAAGGTGAGACGTCAAGCCCCTTTGAGGGAGACGTTGGGCCCTTTTGGGGCTAGTCCAACATCCAGAAGTCAGACGTTAGTCCTTTTTTGGGCTCCTCCAAGCTGCCACACGTGCCAACTGTCCTGTCAAATTGATACACGCTCAAGGAGACGTCAAGACATCCTGGGTGACGTCCTGGTCATCAAAAGGAAAACGTTCCATCTGAAGTGGGTCAACCCCCCTGGGATGGGTTCAACCAAAGTGTCCTGGGTGGAACGTCCTTCTTCTCATGTGCAAAGGCTCATCCAATCACTGTCCTGTCTTTGCCCCTGATGGGTCCCAACAACCATCTGATGGGCTCTTCAGCCCCATGGAGGTCCGAACTAATCATCTCCCCATGTGTACCGATTCAATTGGTACCTGTCCGTCGGGCATGATCCTGCACATCAAAAACTTCTCCCTCCATGGGCTCATTAGTCATATGGATCATAGCAATGTCAATCATATTTCATTATCAATTTTATTAAATACATGCATAAAACCCCTGATATATCATCCAATAGCTCAAAGACATTACAATGACCTACTATACAAAGCCAAAGAAAAAGACAAAATATTCTATTGGGCTAGCATCCATAGGAGAAGGAAAGTTTCCAGAGGATATCATCCAAGCCATGTAACACGAGGTGATGTGGTCAAGGGGATGTTCAGACATATGGGTAGAGTGAAAGACAAGGGTGATATTACCTGTGGGTGCCTTTGTAGAAGGTGATCTGTACCCGTCATGGATGCAATTCTTTCCAAGCCCTTTATTGCCTTTATTATTTCTTTTCTTTATTACTTTTTCTTATTTATTTCAAGGTCTAACTAGAGGACATTGCCTTGGCGTGGTGACCAGAGCTGACAGTGTTACCCACAAGCACTTTCACAAAGATGATAAGGCTGGCTCGTGATGAGACCCCCTTTCCCTTAGTCATGCAACCAAATGTCACTGCCCTGGCGTGGTAACCAGATAATGGAAATGTCATACTGCTAGGTACCCATGAACATAATGGGTTGGCTCGTGATGACCCCCCCCATCCTCTTGGCTAGGTCTTGTTTTGTTATTTTTCTTCGGGTCCCTCTTATTTCTTTCTGAGAGGTGTTTTATTGCCTTCTCGGGGATCCCTGGGTGAGGCATCTCTAGGTTTCAGTTTTTATGGATTTTATCTTTTACCAACTGCTTTTACCTTCTGGGCCTTTAGCCCCTTCTTCCCACGAGATATGGTGTAACCCCACAAACAGGTCATCCTAATGTCCGGACTAGGGGAATGGGGTATATGAGTGGGAGATAAGATGTAAGAGTGATGATATGATGGGAGCGGATGGTGGCCCTTCAAAATCCTCAGTGGCAAACCATAACCTATGGGTACAAGCTTGCTAGGGTACCTTGTCAATCCCCCCAACCATGGTCAAGTGGGTTAATATAAGATCCAAGCAGTCGTCAGAAATAAAAGGAATTTGATGCATATATCTAAAGGTTATGATGATCAAATATGACACATACCATGATACCTAGAACAATTACCTCATGGAGCAAGAGTTTTCTCTGATACAAGTTCAAGCTGAAGGTGATGGATGCTGCTGCTGTTGTAAGGACAAATTTGATGAAGGAGAAGAAAGATGGGCCCTCCAGGGCCATGCTCAGGTCAATCCTTCTCTCGGTACTCCATGTCTAGGACTGTGGGCCTCGAGACATGATCTCCTAGTTATCCCTAGAAAATGGGGATAACAATGACCACTCTCGAAAGACTTGGATTTACTTATTGAAAACCAAGGATGGAGTCCTTGCTAGATTTCAGGAGTACAAAGCACAAGTCAAAAACCTGATCGGAAAGAAGATTAAAGTGATGAGATCAGATAATGGAGGAGAATACATCTCCCAGGATTTCAGTGATTTTTGCATTGAGGAAGGGATCACGAGGGAGTACACTATTCCTTACAACCCTCAACAAAATGGGGTTGCAGAGAGGAAGAATAGATCTATTATCAAGGCAGTCAAGGCAGTGATTCATGATCAACATTTACCTATGTTTTTGTGGGCAGAAGCATCCATGACTATAGTGTATGTTCACAACAGAAGTCCTCATAAGACTGTAAGGAACATGACTCCCGAGGAGGCCTTCACCGGAGTGAAGCTTGAGGTTGGACACTTCAGGATATTTGGGTGTCCAGTATACATTCATATACCCAAAGAGAAAATGACAAAGCTAGACCCTTCAGGAAGAAAGGGTACATTTGTGGGGTACAATGAGTCTTCGAAGGCATACCGGATCTACATCCCTGGTCAGAGACAAATTGAGGTGAGCAGAGATGTTACCTTTGAGGAGGAGGTAGCCTTAATGAGATCTAGAGGATATCACATGGATATTGATAGTGAAAAAGAAGAAGAGATGGTTCATTCTCTCCCTCACCCTCCAAAAGTTCAGAGGGAGACAGTTGAGCCTATTGATCCCATTCATCCTGTACCTCTAGTTGATGTTACGAGAGATATTGTAGTAGGTCAGAAGAGACCTACATGGGCTCGTCAGACTCTCCAGGAGGTAGAAGGACATGCATCTCCTCATGGTACCTTCTGAGAGAGAAAGAGACCTCAGAGATATTTGTGCTATACCGTAGCTATGAGCCACATCATTGATTTTGAGCCTTCATGTTATGAGGAGGCATCTAGTCAACCAGTATGGAGATATGCCATGATGGAGGAGTATCAGTCCATAATGAAGAATGATGTGTGGGATATTGTTTCGAGACCTGAAAGGAAGTCTGTAGTGACTTCCAAATGGATCTATAAGATCAAACATATAGCCGACAGAAGCATCGAGAAGCACAAAGCAAGATTTGTTGCTAGAGGATTTTCTCAGGTGGAGGGAATAGATTATGAGGAGACATTTTCTCATGTTGCTCGATACACTTCTATCCAGAGTATTATTTCCCTCGCAACATCCATGGGTTGGAAACTACATCAGATGGATGTGAAGACAACCCTTCTCAATGGAGAGATTGAGGAAGAAATATACATCGAGCAACCAGATGGTTTCATCATACATGAGAAGGAGTCTCATGTGTGTAGGTTGAAGAAGGCCTTGTATGGACTCAAGCAGGCACCTCGAGCTTGGTATGCGAGGATTGATGGACACCTGATGAGTTTGGGCTTCAGTAAAAGTGTTGCTGATCCCAACCTGTACTGCAAGACTGTTAACTGTGAGGCCTTGATTTTGGTCCTCTATGTTGATGATTTATTCCTCATCGGTACAAAGAGCCTTATTATTGAATGCAAGTATGCGTTGGCCTCTGAGTTCGAGATGAAGGACCTTGGTATGATGCACTACTTCTTGGGACTAGAGGTGTGGCAAAGAACTGATGAGATCTTCCTAAGTCAGGGGAAGTACACAGTTGAGATATTGAAAAAGTTTGGGATGCTAAACTGTAAACCCATGGCTACACCAATGGTGATGAATCTGAAGAAACTATTTGTGTCTTCTTCTGATTCCTACGAGATTGATCTGACCTCGTAAAGACAATTGATTGGATCATTGATGCATCTGGTTAACACCAGACCAAATATTTTCTATGCAGTGAGTGCACTTAGCCAATTTATGAGCCAACCGATACAAACACAATGGATTGCTGTGAAGCATGTGTTGAGATACCTACGAGGAACAATTGGACATGGTCTGAGATATACTTCTAGTATTGACATGAGATTGCAGGGATATACTGACTCTGATTGGGCAGGGAGCACAGTAGATAGGAAGAGCACCTCTGGGTGTTGCTTCACTTTGGGATCTGCCATGGTTTCCTGGTGTAGCAGGAAACAAACTTTTGTGGCCTTGAGTACTGCATAAGCAGAGTACATTGCATTAAATGTGGCAGTCCGTGAAGCAGTGTGGCTTCACAAGATCCTTGCAGAGTTATTTGGACATGTGCTAGATTCCACCGTTATTCATTGTGATAACCAGAGCTGTGTGAAGCTCTCAGATAATCCAGTGTTTCATGACAAATCGAAACACATTGAGATCAAGTACCATTACATC
>JASDQU010242281.1:86548-97068 GCA_032191745.1 Picea mariana
AAGTCAAGAAACTAATCAACCACGGTATAATCGATGCACATGAGAACAGTCGTAAGTTAGGTCCACCTTATGGGTAGGGTATCAAATCCTGAAACCTTGAAGGCACCGCCTCTCACAGAGGTAAGGGCACTAGCAAGATCCCCAGATACAAATAGATCCCGAGAAATATCTCTGATGCTAATAAGGTATCGGGGGGATATCCCTTCAATTGACCTCATGCGACATCGTGCTTAACTCTGGTGTAAGCTGAGCCTCCTGATATTACCGATTATACAATGGATTTCTCCACTCCCTTAGTCAGACACATATGTTTATTTAATAGCCTTGGAGAAGTTAACTCACAAAATCCTATTCCAAGGCTCTAAATCCTAAGCTAGTTTGTGCACCCTAGAAAATAAAATCGTTACTAATCAATTTTAAATTATAGAGTTAATTTTAATGGCCTTGCTTACTCAAAAGGCGCGGTCGTGAAATTGGTGATGTTATGACTCAACAAGTAAAATAAATGAATATGAATACAATGCAAAGTCCTAACTTCAATTTCCAATAAATGATATGCTTCAAAAATACAATTTTCAATTCAATTATGCAATTCTAAATAAAACACAGTCTTTCTTTACATGCACTAAGATAAATGACAAAGGCTCAAAATATCAAAATGCTAATCAATGTAAAATGCCTAATATTTTTTTATTTTCAATATAAGAGAATGAAAATGCAAGGACTGAACAACAACTTGATATAGAGACTCTACTGTGTATAGATAGAGACAATCCAAGTAGGATATCAAGGAGAAAAGCACCCAACCCAAGATGCAAGGACAATCAAAATGAAAAGATGATGAGAAAGGCACCACCCAAAAATTCAACCAAAGACAGGTTTCCTGTCATTCCACAAACACTTAACAGTCACCACAAGGGTCGAGGAAGACTCAACAATCATCAAAACCTACCTAGCAACCACCAAACCCAAAAATCAAGCAACAAAGGTTGATGTACTTGACTGTTCAAGGGAAAAGTGCGTATGTACGCAACTTGCAGAAGTACAACACACGTATGTATGCGTCTGTCAATCAAAAACCCGCGTATATGTGTCAAAATTCAGCTAGGCTAAGGAGAAGGCTGAAAAACTTAGACCCAGAGTGAACAGAGGTTGTCAAGCAATCATACGACAAGAAACTCAATATGAATGAGAGCAATCTAAGGAGAAAAACACTCCAACCCCCCAAAAAGAAGATTTTATCCCCAATATGGTCGCCAATTCTGTTACGAGGAAAATATCTCTATGGCTAGGGGTAAACCACAACAGATGGAAATGCCTGCATAAATCAACTCTAATCTCAAGTATGCTATATAAACAAATATGCTAACAAGACAAGATAAGAGGACCTAAAGCAATATACCTACAACTAGTCCTCAACAACGAAGCAACGCAAGCATATGGTGATAATATATATTGTTAGCACATTCAAAAGCATAATCCATCAACATTCATAACAAATACGCCCATGGAATAATAATTCAAATATTTTCAAGATATTTATTGGACGAGAAAAACATATTTCTATTAAGATATAATCAATAGAAGTGAATGAGTTACAAACTTTCGTGTCGGCACAGTTCGTAACCGAGAAACTAAGTTCCTTCCAGCTGGGCCTCCACCACTTCAATCCTCAACCAAAGGCAAGCTCATATATTAGAGACCAACGATTTGTCAATCAATAGGGGAAGAGCTTGGGGGCTGAACAATGTGTTCAGACTTAAAGGAGAAAGGGATGCAGACTCAATGTGAAGTGAATAATTTCTTTAGAGTAACTTTGCTCTCAAAGTTGAATTCTTTCTCCTCTTTTCCATAGCTTAGATTTGACCCATTCATAGCCTTCAAGTGGAACTGGAGGGTCGATTCAGAACATTTCCAATATATGGAAGGTCAACGATCATAGATCTCGTGACGTGACATGGAAACTTGACACCATTTTTTAATTTTGGGCACATTTCCCTATGTACGCGGGCTGTAGTGGTGCAACCTGCATATACGCATGCTATAATATAGGCAGGGCACATATATGTGGAAAAATCATGTTTTTAGCTTTGGGATTTGCAAAAAAGGGACTTCAAGTCTGCATAGGGAAATGGAAAAAGGCCCTTTGTGCTAGATTGCATGGGGTGAGACAAATCTTGATATAAGACCATTTTCATATATAGTATCAATCTCATAAGGCATGAGCCATTAAGTGCATAATTTTCCTCTGAAATCCTTGAACCTGGAGACAAATAATAAGGCCTAGTCTCCAACTTTTAATTTCTTCTTCTTAATGAACTTGCCATGCCATTGAGCTCTTTGATGTTGTATTATTGTTATGCATTGTAGGGTGGCTTGACGGAGTTCATATAGCTTGTTGATCCAAAGGAGTCTCTGTTTCTGGGCTTCAGTTAGGTCATTCCAAGTTGTATGTCTGTTGTAAGTGTCTAGATATCTGTTTCAATTAGAAACAATACTCTCTTTTCATACACCAATTGATCCAGATTATTTTCGGCACTAAATGAGAGTGGAGATATAACACGAAAATATACAAATATATTGCAAGAGAGCCAATAATATAACAAAGATATATTGGATATATAACAAGAGGCACATGCATACAATAATACACAATTTCTATTAATGAGCGAAATTTACAAAACTGTAGAAATATAGAGTGAAAGACTCGCTAGAATGGTGGAAACTTATCTTTGAGAAGAGATGTGATGGATACTCAAATTTGCAAGAACATAATTGTTACAATTAGGCTCCAAAGGCATTTTTAACATAAAAAAAATCCAAAACCCTAAACCTAGAAGATGAAAAGCGAACAATTTTGTGGACCCCGTTTTGGGTAGTTTCGTGTATCAACTTCCCGAGGGCGTAACTTTGGAATACGATCTTTGTTTGGGGCGCACGATAGATCGTTGGAAAGGTATCGACAAGGAGATTCCTTTTGGGGGATAAATTAAAGCCTTTGGATATTATTAAGGTTCCATATTGTGAAAAGGCATAGTTTAGGCCCTCAAAATGGCCCTGAAAGTTTAGGAACTGAAAAATTGCTAAAAATAGTAAGGTGCCAACAAACTATTTTGAGCCAGTTGGAATAGGTGGGTGGCCACCAATATCCACCTAGATCACCAATTCATATGGGGTTCACCTAGTAGTGGTTCTCCATGTCGTCCAATAGGACCATAGAGCTTCAGGTAGTTTGTGATCCCAATCCTTGAGGTGTAATCTCATGGTTTTGGTAATGATGACCTCAAGGATTTTGTTTGTTCCTTCTACCTATTCGTTGGCCTACAAGTGATATGGTGTAGTAACCATGTGTTTGATATTATATTTTTCCAACAAGTCTTTGAAGAGACTTGAAGTGAATTGCGTTCCTTCGTCAATAACGATTTTCCGAGGAATCTCAAATCTGGTGAAGATTTCTTCATGAAGAAATCCTAGTACTGTTATGAGGGAAAAACTCTCTATGGCTAGGGTAAACCACAACAGACGACTATGACTGCAGAAATCGACTCTATCCCAAAAACATGCTATATAAACCAATATGCAAGTGAGATAAGAGAGAGGCCTACCTCATCCAGATGTTCGATGATGTCCACCATTCAACACTTTGACCCAAAGCTTTATACCTGCAACAAGTTCTCAACAAACAAGAAGATAAAGCATACGATGATAATATAAAAGGTTAGCACATTAGATAGCATAATCCAATAATATACATGACAAATACGCCCATGGATAATAACTCATATATTCGCAAGATATCAATTGGACATGAAAGGAGTATTTCTATTAATAAATGATTAGCAGAAGTGAAAACATTACAGACTTCTATGTCGGCACAGTTCGAAACCGATAAAAAAATAAGTTCCTTCCAGTTGGGCCTCCACCAAAGGAAAGATCATAGAAGGGAGACAATGAGGTTCTCCATCAATAAGGGAAGAACTTGGGGGCTAAACACTGTTTCCAGACTTAAAGGACAAAGGGATGTAGACTCAACATGAAGTAATATTTTCTCCAGAGTAACTTTGCTCTCAAAGTTGAATTCTTTCTCCTCTTTTCCATAGGTCGGAATTGGCCCATTTATAGCCTTCAAATGGAACTGAAGGGCTGAGTTAGAACATTTCCAGTACATGGAAGGCCAATGATCAGAGATCTCCTGTCGTGGCATGGAAACCCAACATTTAATTTTCATTTTTTGGCACAAATCCCAATGTATGTGGTCTGTAGTGGAGTAGCCCGCATATACGCATGCTGTATAGTAGGCAAGGTGCGTACATGTGGAAAAATATGTATTTTTAGCTTTGGATTTATCAAACAAGGATGATAAGTCTGCATAGGGAAATGGAAAAAGGCCTTCTATGCAAGATTGCATAGGGTGAGGAAAATCTTGCTATAATAGTTGCCCCCTAATGTGTGAGGTTAGAGGAGTATCTGCGATGGCCGAAATACATTATAAACAACCCAGAATAGGAGTGGTAGGGGACCAACTGGACGAACTAGTTTCTCATTAAATTCTGCACTGACTTATACATGTCTACCAATATAATTACACTGCAGTTCCATGTGAAAACATACCAAACAAGTGTCCGTGGCCATGAATTTTAAAATACAAATGTGGTTACATGCCAAAAGCTATCATATTCACGAACAAAGCATAGTAGAACCAATCTCAAAACCAATTTGAAGATATCTGTATACAATGGAGTACAATATGATCTCCCATGATCACTGAAGTCATATAGGTACTGGTTCAATGAAAAGGAAGCAACAACTCAGGAAAGTTGCGACTGCATAGTGATGTCTTCAAGTATTCTACACAATATGCCAAGGGTGCAAGTCTACATCATATGAATAAAGGAGTTGAGGTTGAGCACAATGATACATCGTTTGATTATCGGTCATTGAGGTATACCGTTAACAAACGCGAGACAACCTACCGATAATGAAAGTAGGTATCAAGGCACCAAGTACATTCTTACAAGTGTGAATAAAGGAGCTGGTGTCAAACACCTGAATAATCCATCGATCAAGAGACATTGATGTATTCCCAATTGTCGATGGCGAGAGAGCCTACCACTAATGACTGCAAGCCTCAAGGTACTCATAAGACTCTAGGTCCTGTTTCCAGAATAGATGAGATGAATTCGATGGAAGGAGAACCATTGAAAGGAGAGCATTAAGGCATATCTCATCATTCAACATGAGGTACAAAGCAAGAGCTTCATGATTTGGTGGAAATCAGATGAAGAACATGTTCACGAACCAACGACCCTGTGCATATTTCACGTGTTCCAAGTGCAAGAGGTACACAAAAAAGACCCTTTGAATAACAACCAATGATGAAAACTACTGACAAAGGAGAGAACACCACCAATAAGGCTAAGGGAATCCAAGACACTACACAAATCCTAATGTGAGAATAGATGTCTTTCCGTTGAACACAAGGGAAACCACCCAGTCAACGACCAATGATGAAATGTCGACTGATGGGTTCAAGGTTACCCACCAATGATGAAAGTAGGGCCAGGGTGCATGATAAGACTACATTATCATGTGATTCTGAGACAAATTGAGGGTATGGATGACATGCAAAGTCAAAATTTCTAAGGAGTAGTCAACACAGGTTAATAGATTTCCTTTGAACAAGAGCATGAGATGTATGGAGGACTCTGGCAACATAGACCCAATGATGAAACCATGAGATGCAGGAGGCATCAATGAAAATCTCTATAGGGACTGGAAGAGTAACCAGTTGGTAGAGGAGACTCTGTAATGAGCTCAACTTCCTAAGGCCATGCTAATCCCAAAATTATGGTGACAAATGGACTCAATAACTTTGTGCTCTGTTCAAAGGTGACATGATTGCTGCCAATATAAGATAATACTCCCTTCCTGCGCATCTTTTTTTGTTTTTTCATAGACAAATGAATGCTATGATACAGAGGAGGAAACGAGGGTCGCAAGTAAGAAAAACTAGTTCCATTAGTGGAATATACCTATGCTCAATGCAAGAAGATGCATGCGGGAGATGGACACTCGAGGGAGTGTTCCCTCCTGGGTATAGGGTGTCAAATTGCGAAGGATAAAAACAAGGCTCTGCTTGGTTGAGGATACAAAAACTGCTGAGGCAAACGATTTATAACACAAAGCGAGAACCGACTATAGGCTCAATACTGCAAGCAAGGGCATGAGATGCAATCACAACTTGACACCAAAAAATGTCCTTTTTTATGTCTTTTAGTCTACTTGGTGTGAAAAAGGAATAAAGTTGTGCCAAATAGATGTCTTTTCAAATCCAATTTAGGAGTGTGAAAGAGACAAGTTCACTCGRCAATCTTTTCACTTTTTGAAAACGAGTCGGAAAAGAGCTTAACTAAGACTCACGACCTTTCAAGTCCAATTTAACGAGTGTGAAAGGGACAAATCACTCGACAATCTTTTCTCTTTTTAAAGACGAGTTGGAAAAGGGCTTAAATTAAATTCCTTTGGGAGTCCTTGGGGTATGAAGCAACATTTTTATGAGTGAGAAATGAGGCTCAACATAAAGTCATGTATTAGCTATAAGGGACTCCCGGTCCTAAGGGAAAAATCTCGGCATGGGCACCAAATGTAATAGAGGATTTAACTAGGGCACCCATGTTTGGTAAGTTTCTACCACTTGATAACGACACTACTTATAGTAGATGGAAGGTTCTGTGTCGTAACAAATGGGTTCATACCTAAGGCATAACAAGTGACAGATATAGGATAATGCGAAAATGCATGATGGAGTGAATACCTATCCTATATATTGGGTAGTGAAAATACTTGCCTGTGGTGACAAACAGCCAACAAAAGGTTGAAATTCGCAAGAATCCCTTGTAAAAACTACAAAAACCAACTCAATCCACCCTTGTTTTAGTCCATTAGGTGAAAAAATGGCTCAAAACTATAGAAAGTGGGTAAAAAATAGTTTAGAAATAGTAACAAAACCAAAAATTACTATACCATTTGATTTTTTACCCAAATAGTGCAAATTGGACCAAAATACCTCCGATATTCAAACAACGATTCTGGGAGCATCAGGCAACAAAATCACGAACCGTCTGGATCAGGTAAATCTACTTCGTTTCCTCTTCATTTCCACTGGATTAAATTTTTGAATTAGGTTCCAAATTTTTAGTTATTGAGGGCGCAAAATGTGAATTTCGGTGTACGCGGGATGTCTTATATTGGGTCGTGTATGCGATGAGCTATATGCGCCTGTGAAAATTGCAGGGTGCGTATAGCTAGCCCTATATGCGACTGTAAGTAGGCTAGACCACATATAGGCATGCAATCAATGATTTTTAAGGATTCTAAGTCAATTTTTGATTTGTCCTTAGCAGGATGGTTCTTGAAAGGAGAGAAAGAGAGAATGAGGAGGTCAATGCTA
This sequence comes from Picea mariana, assembly GCA_032191745.1. Classification (NCBI taxonomy): domain Eukaryota; kingdom Viridiplantae; phylum Streptophyta; class Pinopsida; order Pinales; family Pinaceae; genus Picea; species Picea mariana. The sequence continues at coordinate 93,999 of JASDQU010242281.1, forward strand.
CTGTAGATCGAGATCTAGGGGCCCAAATGGCCTTAAAGCTATGTGGCTTATATAAATTTTGGGCACTCAAAGGAATGAGAGCCTAGGTGAGATTGCTTGAGATGCTTGTGGGTTACTGGGACCTTGAGAGTGAAAGCTTCAACCTCGATGGGCAACCATTGAGAATTGAAGTAGAGGAAATTTACTTTTTGACTGGTCTATCATGCCAGGGAGAGGTTGTAAACCTCAAATCACGAGGGGCAGGGAGAAAAATGAAAATATAGGAGTACATCGACACCCACTGTGTAGCAGGGAGTCCTAAGTTGGGGAGTCAACTCCCTATCCGGGCAATAAACAATCTTAGCCTGAAGATTATTGTCCTCGTATTGACCAGGATCACAGGTTCGACCTCGTTGTAGCAGGCATCGAGGCTACTCATGTTCTATGCAGTGCAGTGTATGAGACCCACAATATATGACTGGTGTACCTCACTACTGGAAAATATGAGGAGCCAGTTGACATAGTGCAAACATGGGAGTAAGAGAAAGTTAGGGTTTTCCTCTATATTGTGCAGTTTATTTTTCGAGCAGGTTCCATTTCTGGGACCTAGAGTCGAGATTCTTCCTACAGGACCTTACGATCTAGCCATGGCACGGTGGACCGAGGTAATGAGGCGGCAGGGGGGAGGTAGGGTGCCAACACCCTACAACGAGTATTTATTCTACTGGTGGCAGTGACATGTCATTGCCCTAGATGAATATCCCTATGCAGGGATAGACTTCCGAGGAGATACATACATGCTACTTCCACCAGGGACCACCTACGATGACATAGGTGTGCCAAATGTTTTTGAACATTTCATTTTTTTTTTCTTTGTATTTTTGTATAATGGAACAAAAATATTTTTGGATGGTGCTTAAGTATTAACTAGACACTTGTGTAATGCAGACATGGGTCCATGATGACTGGATGGGTTTCCTCGACATCGACAGAGGAAACGGGGAGACGAGGCGGTGGGATGAGAAGCTGAGAGAGTCCTACAAAACATGCAGGGCAACCTGTCTCGTTTAACTCAGAGGATTCCTATGGTTCAGGTAGAGGATCTGCCTAAAGCCATGCAACAATAGGTGGTTGGTGTACCCAGAGCATTGGTACAACTCTTTCGATGTCTCACAAACACCGTAGTTTATTACCATGACACACATCTGGCGCCACAGGTGTATATGTTGTGGGATATTGTAGTATCAAATGTATATGTGTATTGAGAGTATTAGCCCCAATTTTGTACTATAAACACCATATTTGTTTTGAAATATATAAAAAGGGATCTTCAGATTTACTTATATTTTACAATGTGTACATTGATGATGTGGTTTTCTTTGCTTTAGTTATGTGACAAATGCCAATCTAAAACGTAATTAGCATAAGCATCAGATACATGATTAGAACTCCTAGGAATGTGATAATATGTAATAAAATCAAACTGTCATTCTAAAAGACGTACCCATAGGAATCGTCGGAGTAAAGTAGGATCACGCATGCGGTAACCACTGTTCAACTGACATACTACTAACTGGGAATCCAGGCGAACCTCTAAAGAGCGAATACCATGTGAGATAGCATCGCGCAAAATTTCTATAACGATGCTATATTCAACCACATTGTTCGTGGATGGCCCTAGGAATATGCCACCTGAAGACACCAGTAGACCCTCGGGTGAGTAAACCACCCAACAGCGGAAGGCAAGTTCCATGTATGATGACTGGCTCTGTCTATGAATCCTAGGTAGATCGAAGACTCCGTTGACATCTGCTAACCAAGGAAAAACTCGATAAGCAAGCTAAAGACGGAAAGAAAGGGAATATATATATACACACACTAAATTACATTAGTATACAAAGAGTTCTGCCCAATCTTGGGGCTCAAGGGTGATATCTTTTCAGTAGAGCCCATTTCTGGGCTCGACCAACATAATCCCTTCATAATGTTCTAACTCATAGGCTCCTTTTTATAGAACACGTCGCATGATATAAAGACCATGCCACATGGGTTTAAACTTTCCAGCCCCCAGTGATTCTTTGGCTTGATCATATAAGAGGACCAAGTCACCCTCAACATACAACCGAGGATAGACAGACTTATCGTACTGGACCTTGACACATTTCTTGTTTTCCCTGATAGCCGTAAAGGCATCTCAACGCTGCTCGTCAAGACTCTCTAGGTGTACAAGGCGTCTCTTGAGATCAGAAGTGTCAGGTAGGAGCGTGAATGCCAACTTAAGAGAAGGGATTTCACATTCAATAGATAAAATCGACTCCACACCCTATACTAACTGGAAAGGGGAAAATCTGGTGGTTGTCTTGACTGAGGTTCGGTATGCCCATAGTGTGGGATATAGCATGATGTGCCAGTCGGACTTACTCTAACTGACAGTTTTTTGCAAAATGGTCTTGAGAGACTTGTTGACGGCCTCTACTTGTCCATTTTCCTGGGGGTAATAAGGAGAAGAATGATCATGTCTAAACCCCATCTTAGATGCTAGTTCTTCCATCATTTCGTTCTGAAAGTGACTTCCATGATCAATGAAAATCTCACTTGGGATACCGAATCGAGCGATAATTTGATTGAATACGAAGAAGGCTGTAGTCTTCCTATCGGATTTAACTGTAGGCGTGGCCTCAACCCACTTAGTAAAGTAGTCGACGACCATGATAATGTGCTGATGCCCCCCTACCAAAGTTGGGTTGCAATCTACGAACTGCACGCCCCACTTGGTGAAGGGACCGAAAGTAATGACTGGGTGAAGAGGGGATGGATGCGAGCACATTTTTCGAGTGAACACTTGGCATGGGTGACACTTCCTAACCGCTTCAATATAATCTTTAAATATAGTAGGCCATAAATAACCGGCTCACAATTTTTTTTGGGCTGTCGCAAGCCCATATAGGTGACCACCACATGCCCCATTGTGGAATTCGTTTAGGACTGAATCAGCCTCTCCATGAGTTAAACAATGACGTAAGATATTGTCTATTCCTCGGCGATACAAAGTATTACCGACGATAGTATATTTCTTAGCTTGGTATCTTAT
>JASDQU010242282.1:627-14821 GCA_032191745.1 Picea mariana
CACCAAATCTTTCAACATTCACCCATAAAAAGATAAAAACTTCCTTTTTACTGAAATTTTCCAGCCATTCGAAAATATCTTCCAGCCATTCAAAAAATATGTAAAAAAAAAATCATTTTACTAAAATTTACCAGCTTATACCTTCACCTTCACGGCCTCTTAAAAAATTGAATGCCTGGACTCCAATAGCCCCAAGATTCCACGAATCGCCCTCGAACACGGAGCAACAAATAATTTGATTGACTGAACCTCATTCACGTTTATAGTAGATAGGAACCTCTTTCGCAAACTCTGTCTCACGGAAAACAATAGTGACGGCGCTCAACACTCTTTTGGCTCTTATGGCCCTCACAACTCTCAAACCTCACTGCTCTTTAACACAGGTCAGCACACCTCACAGTGTTCATGATTCTCAGGTCTCTCCATCTCACACGACTCTCACATCTCTCTTGGCTCTGATACCAAATCAGAGAACTCACACACACAAAGAGACATGAAGGACATACAAAACAGCTTGTCTATTGCATTAGAGGCATGAGTATTTATATAGTGGTGGGATGAGCTCCACCCTTGATTAGTTTCAAGATCAATGGCTAGAATTGCTTCTTCCAGATGTTTCTGGTTCTTTCAAGAGTTTACCGAAGTCGGTGAAGTCGGTGCATTTATTGCAGGCTTATCTCTATCAACTACTAGACTGGTTGTTTAATTAATTTCTAACACTATTAATAGCTAGATCATGTGCTAATGGAAATCTTGCAAGTTATCCAGAAAGGCCTCCCACCATAGCGTCGGGTTGCAGGTGTTGTCTTCTTGGCACTTTTCTTTTGTTGTTGTCAGTCTATTCATTATCTAGCTAGTGTCAGTTCCTGCAACAAACAAGGAATTAAACATACGAAATTAAGAGAACCATTTTTACTATTTACATCCAACATCTCTAAGGGTTAATGCTAGAACAATAGTTTTCACAGATAAATTCTCTTTCTTAGTATCAATTCATATCATTGTATTCCTGTGTGTTCTATTGAAAACATTATTCCTGTGTGTTCTATTGAAATTATTATTCCTGTGTTTTATTGAAAATATTAATATTCCTGTGGGAAAAAATAGGTTATACCTCATATTCTCTTATTTTTTTTGTTTTACTTAAAATATTCAATACCCATAGTTCATATTCACCTGAAGTCAATGAAACAATATTATTCCAATAACGATTCATATCCATTCCTGTGTTTTATTGAAAATATTAATATTCCTGTGTTTTATTGAAGATATTAATATTGAGACCTCATACTCTAAAGCAAAAGACAAACACCTCTAGAATATTCCTGTGTGTTTTATTGAAAATATTAATATTACTATGTGTTATATTGAAAATATTAATATTCATATTAATAATGACAATGCAGATTCTGTGTCTGAAATTTGCATTGTAAATGTATGCCTGCAGACTTCCTGTAATGTGCATTAAACTGCATTCGAATCCTCTCGGATCTCCATTGTGGCATAAATTTTCCTCAATTATTCTGCATAAATAACTCCTTCTGCTGGACAGCCAGTGGGTTATGCTCCTCGTTGTCTTTCCTGACCTTTCCCTGGGTTATGCTCCTCGTTGTCTTTCCTATCCTTTCCCTGGAGCATGCCTAAGCCTCCTGCATGCAGATCATGATCAGAAAATAGACAAACCACCCAAGGGATCCATGGAAGTGGTTCCATGTGGAAGAGGGAATGTTACATGTTGAATTTTTGAACTATGCTCATTAATATATATATATGTTATTATTATAAAACTATATATATATATATATATATATATATAATTATAAAATAATAACACTATTATTCTTACAACACTATGACTATTAAATCCAATAAGATCTTTTATGATACCTTTGTATATGACAACAACAACTTGGAGGAAGTGACTTCATACAAATATTTTGGCATTGATATTCACCACAAGCTCAATTGAAATTATAGCATTGAGAAAATGATTATTGGGGGATGGAAAGCTTATTATGGGCTTGAAAACAATTGTAAATCAACCGATCTTTGGAGTTGGGATAAGAAGAAACTCCTCTTTGAGACTCTTGTTACACCTTTTATTCTTTATGGGTCTAGGGTTGTAGTATCTCTAGTGAATCTTGGAGAAAGATAGAGCAAATACAAAAGAATTTTATAACCTATAATCTCAAAATTAAAGGAAATACACCCTATCCCATCCTCCTCGTAGAAACAAGCATCTCCCACATTGAGATCATGGCTATGACTAGATACCTAATGTATAAGAACAAGTTAAACAACATGGAAGACAAGAGGCTACCTAAAATTGCTTCAAAATCAAGTCATAACCACCATCGACTCAAGCGAGGATGGCATAAATATGCTCGGTCTTGGCTAAACTATTGGGTAATCATGGAAGAAACGATTTTGCAGAACAAAGATACTATTAAAAAAAATGTCAAATCAAAATTTAAGGAAAAAATGTGGTGTGATAAAGAGTTAGAGGAAAAAAGAAAATTAAGGTATTATAAAAATGTAATCAACCCTAATCTTGAAGATCAAAATTATCTATCTGTTTTGCCAAGTGTAAAGAAAAAAATAAACATTGTTAAGATAAGAACAAATTCTCACGAGCTCCATAGTGAAACTTGGCGTTGGTCAATTCCTAAAACGCCATGGGATGAAAGAGTGTGTCACATTTGTGACACTAAGAAGGTTGAAGATGAGAAGCACTTTCTCTTAGATTGTCAAGCCTATACCCATATTAGATCTCATTTTCAAAATATTGATCACACTACCAACCTTTCTAACCTCTTAACTCAAGAAAAGTATGGTGATCTTGGAAAGCTTCTCTTAATGTTTTTCGAGCACAAAAACAAAATTCTAAAAAATCACAAGTAATCACTCATCCTCTTAAGGTCAGATAGATCAATTAAATCTTAGTGGACGTTAATCATCATCGTCATCATAGATAATAGTTTTTTACATAAATAAAACATATTTTTGCAACTTGAGTTATATGAATTTTTTATGATTTATACCTTGCACATATGGGAAACAATCTTTACCATCTTTACTACTCCAAAATTACAGAGGAAACAATCTTTATCATCTCTCAATACTGAACTATAGAAAGCATATCTCTGCAACTAGAGTTATGTGCATTCAAGATTTTTCGGAGAGACTGCAACGTAATTTTGTAGATTAAGCCTTTACTTTGAAATTGGATTAACACAATATCGATAAATCCATATTGTCATGAATGTTAATTCGAACTGAAGATTCAAGAAATGTAAGCCATCTTCAATATTTTATGCGATCTGTGTTAAATGTTTTATCAATGGTTAAATTACTTTAGCAATAATTCTAAGAGAAATTGCCTTCTTAATTATTTTAATCCGCCATTGGAAACATGGGCAACATTAATTACCAGTGTTACTGCAAGGATTGGTATCCAATCGATATATGATCTAATTATGGCAGCTTTAGTTAACAGAGAATGGATGTGGTTGTAATTGCAGAAATTTTGGCACTGGTACCCTTACTTGTACACCTGCAAATCTCACAATTACGACATATTAGGTTAGAAACAAAAAATAAAGTGAAAAGAGAAAACCCTCTCAAGTAATTGTACATTTATTCTTAATAATTTTATTTCTTTTAAATATCAATGATTGTTAAGTCTCTGAACGAACAACGGTCTCTTCGTTCCATTTGATGATATTTTTTTTCTTAATTGGTTGGCGAACAGTAAACTAATGAAAATACAAGATAATTGTACTTATTAAAAAAAACAACCAAAGTTTATGTTAATTACTGTAGATTGGGCTATATCAACTATTATTGGTGATGAATATCATTTAGGGTTAATATAACGGATGGTTGTCTTATGAATATCATTTAAGGTTAAAATAGAAGATGTTAAATTCATAAGTTTGTTATTATAGAACACCCATCTAAACTTATGAATTATAATTTCTTTAAGATCTACAAATATGTAGAATATTTTCAGTTAAATAAATTGTATGAAAATTAGTCTTTTTGTTTTAAAGAAAGAGTAGTGATGTAAATAAATTTTAACTTAAAAATAATATGTTATTATAATAAAAGAGAATGTAAAACAAAATATAATAATTAATTTTAAAAAAATACAATATAAATATAATAAAAGTTTATTATGGGATGAAAGAGTGTTATTTTTGTGACACTAAGAAGGTTGAAGATGAAAAGCACTTTCTCTTAGACTTTTAACTCAACAAAAATATGGTGATCTTGGAAAGCTTCTCTTAATGATTTTCAAACACAGAACCAAAATTCTAAAGAATCCCAACGCGACTCTGAGCCACACCAACCCTTAACATGGTTGGATTTTTTGTCCCCACAAATTTCGAACCGGTAACTTTTCAACACACCAATCCTTAACATGGTTGAATTTTTTGTCCCCGCAAGTTTCGAACCGGTAACTTTTCAACACAGAGTGACTTAACAACACACTCCATCACCAACTGTCCTACACCTCAAAGATAATTTACACACTAGTTAATATAAAATAAAGTTGAACATTATTTTTATTTACTATTAAAATAAATTAATAATAAAACTCTAATTTTAAAATAATTTAATTGTAAAATAATTTAGGCAGGTTACTGTTTGTTTTTTTAAATGATATTATCAATTTAATTTTGCCCAAAATCGAGGGATCCCTCTTTTCTGTACACTTTGACGCTCTACGGGCAGTTCGACGTGGTACTTGGGTGGCCTTTGAAAGGCCTTTATCCCGATGAGCATGATGATGAGATTAGCCGGCTGAACTTCAATTCAGCACTCTTTGCAAATTCAAATGGTCTTATGATTTTAAATACTAGGTATTTCAAAGTTTGAAGATGAAACTTTGTTATAAAAAATAGCCTTCGGTTAATCTTCAAAAATATTGATTTTGATTTAAGGTCGAATTTTTTTTGGGGGGAATCTGTGTGTTTGTGTTTAAAATATTCTTAAATTTAAGAATTTGAATGATTATTTTAGAGTGTTATAGATTTTTTTAGTAAACCTAATCTATTTTTACATTAAAAATAAATTTTGAATAATTAAAAAAAAAAAAAATTGTACAGATTTATATTAATAAATTTCAAATAAAAAACATTTAATAAAACAATTAAATTTACATTCAAAAATAAATTTTAAATAATAAAAAAAAAAATATTTTGTACAGATTTATATTAATGGATTTCAAATAAAAAACATTTAATAAAACTATTAAACAATATAAATATATATATACAGTTAAACTATATATATATATATATATATATATATATATATATATATATATATATATATAATTTTAAGCATCGCTTCCTGACATTTTGTTTGTGATTTTTATGTTGAAACCGACACTTAAACAGTTTTTGTTTATTTGTACTTCTTTTGTTTCCGAGTTCAGTCTTTGGACTGGTAAAGGCTGTTTTACAATTGGTTTCATTACTTGTGTTATTAGTATGTATAATAATAATAATAATAATAATGTTGTTTTGCAGAGTAGCATAAATCAAATTTCTATTATTAATTTTAGAAACTTTCATAAAAAAAAAAAAAAAGTTGCATTATGAAGCACCTCACATTCACATGAAATCTATCCAAAGCATTTTAAGGAGAAAAATGTTAAGCATTGTGGAGCACCTCACATCTACGTGGAATCCATCCAAAGCATTTTAAGGAAAAAAATGTTGCATTGTGAACATCTCACAGCTACATGGAATCCAAGCATGTTAAGTAAAAAAATGAAGCCTTTTAAGAAAAAAAAATGAAGCATTTTAAGGAAAAAAATGTTAACATTGTGGATCACCTCACATCTACAAAGAATCCATCCAAAGCATTTTAAAGAAAAAAATGTTGCATTGTGAAGCATCTCACGTCCACATGGAGTCCAAGCATTTTAAGAAAAAATATGTTGCATTGTGAAGCATCTCACATCCACATGGAATCCAAGCCTCTTAAGAAAAAAAATTAAGCTTTTTAAGAAAAAAGAAAAAAAATAATCTTTTTAAGAAAAAAAAAATAAGCATTTTAAGGAAAAAAATGTTGGCATTGTGGAGCACCTCACATCTACATGGAATCTATCCAAAGCATTTTAAGGAAAAAAATGTTGCATTGTGAAGCATCTCACATTCACATGGAGTCCAAGCATTTTCAAAAAAAAAAACGTTGCATTGTGAAGCAGCTCACATCCACATGGAACCCCAGCCTTTTAATAAAAAAAAATGTTGTATTGTGAAGCATCTCACATCCACATGAAATCAAAAAGAGGGAGGTGAAGGAAGGTAAGGTTTAGAGACTGATCTGAATGTATGGAAATGTATGGAAATGTATACTAACGATCCCTAATCTTATGTAGGGAAAGGAAAGAGACAATATAATAATAACTAATAATAACTTTACACAGTGGCTTGTATGATTGCTATTTTAGGATATAAATTGAAATATATATATGATGATTTTTTATTTCTAATAAGAAGATGAAATGTAAAAAATTGAATAACCTTTCCAAATATATAATTTTTATTTATTGAGTATATTCATAAATATATCAATTTTGTTTTTTTGCAAAGGGAGGGGAGAGTATAAATATCTTTTAGTTAGTGTATATCCTCAACCAGAAAGACAATCAATGATGAAACCAATATATAAAAATTGTAACACATGTAGAGGGTTCAAATAGTGTATATATTTGTAATCTACAGAAACAATTATCTACATGTCTCTGATTTTGTGTAGCATATTGCAGAGCGTATGTGTAGCATACTCTAAAGCTTCATGAAACATAACATATTTAAAAGGGAGGTACTGTGAAATGTGTTATGATTATGTATATGTATCCCATGCCACTGGCTTGCTTACTCTGACACTAGGTCTAAAGAAAAAACATAGGATAAGAGATGACACGTAATAGGCCTACAAGGACACTTTAAGTGTCAATAAATCTGAGTGTGTAATACTCTCATGCCTACATTTTGAATTCATTTGAAAATAACATGTGCACAATTTTACTCAAAAAAACAAGTGGGTGATTTTACTCAATGAAAACACATGTGTGATATTGAAACGTTGAAATATGGAAATACTAGTCCAATGCCAAACCAATGATGTCTTTAGGTTGGTCGTATCTAGCATGTCTTGGTCTTCCATCTCCTTCCCTTTATCATCTTCCCATGTTTCTTCCTATAAGTTTCCCATGTCTTCTCATCTTGAAATTTTATGTTAGGGTCTTCTCCACCATCTCCACCTTGTAAAAATATCAAGTCTTGTCCATCTCCACCTTGTAAAAATATCAAGTCTTGTTGTGTTATTGCTCCTAATGTCATTATTTTTCCTTGATATCTTTGCCATACAAATGTTGTTAGCCACATACTATACCATTTTTCTTCTCCCTACATCATTTGGTTCTATTGTATGTTCTTGCATATTAAGGGTATTCAATATTGTATTATTCTCAGTTAAGATGAAGGAATACATGATTCGCCTAAATTGTATATCCCCTCTAGTTATTGGCTTGATATCCTTATTGTCTCTATTCGCCTCAAGCTTGAACCACTATTGGTAATGGATAACGGTACATTTTGGAAATTGTATCTAACATTAGGTGATCTGGATCATTAAGTTATACCATGTATTAAAATCTCTATCATTTATAAGTTATCAAAATATTTTATATGCCTACATTTCTTAAAGGCTATGGATACTTGTCCTTGTTATGGTCAAAGTAAGTCATGGCCTTGTGGAGCTTCCTAACTAAAATGAATAGGAATGGTATGTATCCACGATTAGGATTTCCTTGACTATGAATGTCATTAATCCATTCAATGAATTATTTTTTGAATAACTATCACCAATTAATCTGTTTCCCTTGCACAAAAGTGTTGGAAATCTAGAGAATATCTAGTGTGCATTCTACCCTCTTTTATTTCTTGATGAGTTGAAATGTCAATATTTCGACAATTTTCCTAATCAAATTCATGGTAATGGTTGTGATGATGGCATCTTGCTACCTTTCTATGTGCCATGTTTTATGTAGATCTCATCTTCATTGGTCTTATTTAATCTTTGATTTTCTTGAAAGGTTATGTTGACCTCGAGAACATCCATGTAAAATCTCATCATATCCTTGATGTGATCTAGTGTAATTCCACCCTAGCCATATTTTCCCTTAATGAACTCATCTAATGAAGAACTTGATACATCTATACATTGGTGGCATGCTACGAGTGAGTGATGAGACTTGAAACAACTAGAATTCATCCATTACTTCCATTATTATGTCCCCTATACTTAGATGAACTTGGTGCATGTAAAATTCTTCTTTTATCTTAGGGAATATCTCATAGCCAATTAAGTGGTGCTCAATGATTCTTTTGAATTCTACCCTTCCCTTGAAGTCATCTCTACGTATGCATGCACATCTCATTTATAGTCTAGACTTATTCAAATCATAATATTGCTAATTTATTCTATTATGTGAGATTTTCATTTGGTATATATTGAAGATAAACCTTAGACAGTTTGTCCGATTCATTCTTGCTAGCTATTGGATTCATTCATAAGAAAAAGAACAATAACCATGTCAAATACTTAGCTATTTAAAACTTGGTATATAAACTATATTAGAAGTTAGTAAAGATATGGTTTATAGGGGATATATAGGTTTCAAGATATGAAGTACAATATTCAAAGTCACCCAAGGTACACCAATCATCCGAGTTATTCCTATATACCACTCATATGTACAAAAAAAATTCCCTCGATAGGGCCTTTGTTTTTTTTAGGACCTCACATATGAGACATGAGCCATATAAGAATAGGTTTTAAGGCCCATGTCTCTATTTTTTTGTCATAAACCATGGATTAGACCATAAGACCCATCCTTTGTATAACCTTGGCTTGATATCCTTTTTGTGTCTAGTCGCCTCAAATTTGACCCACTATTGGTAATGACTAATGATACATTTTGGAAATTGTACATGAAATTAGGTGACTTATATCATTATGTTATACCATATATTAAAATGCCCATCATGTCTTTTCAAGTTTTCAAAATATTTTATATACCTCCATTGCTTAAAGGATGTGGAGACTAGTCCTTGTTCCATTCGAAGAAAGTCGTGGCCTTGTGGAGCTTCCTAGCTAAACATAGGAAAGGAAAATATAAATTATCCATGCTTATGATTTAATTTACTATTAATCTCATTAATCCCTTCAATGAATTATTTCATGAAGAACTATCACCAATTAATTCATTTACCTTGCATACAAGTGTTGGATATCAATGGAATATCTAGTGTGCATTTTACCCTGTTTTATTTCCTCGTGACTTGACATGTCAACATTTGGAAATTTTTCCTAATTAGTTTCATGGTAATGGATATGATGATGGAACCTTGTTACCTTTATATGCACCATGTTTTATGTATATCTCATCTTGATCTGAAAATCAAAAGGTTTGTATATGAAAATTTGCAAGTGGAAAATGTATGTGTCTTGGGCAAGTGGATCAAGTTGCAAGCACATAAAAATATTGATTTTTTATACCTGAAATGAACATCATAAACAAACATAAACATCCATCAAAATAAACACATAACACAACAAAATGATACAAGACTTCACCCCTCTCTTAGGATACATCTCCTAGTCCAACTTTGAATGGATCATTTTCATTATATGCTCTAAGTGTTAAAAATAGTGCTTTACAATGCTCAGAATGAAAAATAGATGGTTCCAATGGCTCCAAAATGTCCAAAAACCCCTAGTCGGGCTCTTCCTGCACCTGGTTTGGTCAAAAATTGAAGAAAATACACTCCCTGGAAGTTTTCCCCAATAACCTGCTACCTCTGCTCTCCAAAACGTACCCATAGTCTCCAAAACTTGGAACGTGCTCCAGAACCTAGCTCTCGTGCCATTCTGGGCACGTGGACATATTTGGTGCACAGTTAGAACTTCTAGTACCTTTTTCAATGGAGGTTATGGTCGCATGGGGTACATGTGTTCCACGTGGTCGAGGGTTGGTGCTAAAAACCTACACCTATCGGCTAGGACCGTTGGTTCCCCGCGCGAGTGGTCATGTGGTAGCAATGGTGTGTGTGTGACCATGGGTTGGGGCTAAGCCCCAACCCTTTTCTGCACGAACTAAACCACAGTTCAAATTCAAATAAAAGTTATGAACTATAAGGTTAAGAAACACCTATAGGTGGGCTGGTGGCCTGGCCTATGCGAAGTATTTTCCCCTTGCCATAGGTCATGGGTTCGACCCCCACAGAGCCAAACCCAAAATTTTTACCAATGGAACGGATGCCACGTGGTGGCCCCTGAGTGGTCCATGTGGCACCCATATATTGGTCCATTAAACTGACACATGTCAACCACTGGTTGGTCCACTTCATACCTTTGCACAATCCTTCCTTTCAAATCAACACCTTCCATGTCATCCTATACAAATTGTACCAACTGTACAATCAGCAAATTTTGTTTGCTTGGAAAAACAGATAGAACGCAATAACTCCCTCATACGAACTTCGTTTGAGCCAGTTCAGGTTGCGTTGGGTTCATGAGGATGATATCACGCAATGCATCCATTTTAGATCAATTTAGAACACTTTTATTTTTGAGCATTTTTTATCCCCTGGATCACATCTTCATTGGTCTTCTTTAATCTTTTATTTTCTTGAAAGGTTATTTTTACCTCAAGCACATCCATGGAAAATCTCATCATATCCTTGATGTGACCTAGTGTAAGGACACCATATCCATATTTTCCCTTAATGAACTCAATTAACCAAAAGTTGGGACTTCAAGTAAGTTGAGTGATGAGATTGAAACAATTGGAATTCATCCATTACTTCCATTATCATGTCACTTATACTTACATGAACTTGGTCCATGTAAAATTATTCTTTGATCTTAGGGAAGAGCTCACAACTAGTTAAGTGATGCTCAATGATTCTTTTGAATTCTACCCTTCCCATGAATTCATCTCTCTGATGTACACTTACATCAATGTGGTATGCATGCACATATTCCTTATAGTCTAGAGTTATTCAGATCACCATGTTGCTAGTTTCTTCTATTATGCAATCTTGGAACTTGGTATGTATTGAAGATAAAACCTGGACTATTTACTAGATTCACTCTTTCTAGTTGTTGGAATAGTTCATAAGGAAAATAAAAACAACCATGTTGAATAATTAACTATTTCAAACTTGGAATATAATTTATGTTGAAATTTAGTAGATATATGGTTTATAGTGGCTATAGAGGTTTCAAGATATGAAGCTTTTTCAGGACCTCATGCATGAGACATGAGCCCTAGAGGAATAGGTTTTAGGGCCTATGTATTTATGTTTTGTTCCTAAACCATGGCCTAGAACATAAGACCCATCCATTGTACACAAGATGGAAAAATCCTAGTTACTATCCTAATTAGATGTTTTGATCACTATGTCTGGTTCTCAAGGATGTAGACATGGTTGCGGGAGGAAAAATTTTCCTTAGGCCCTACAAGAGGGTTGTATACAACCAAGGATAGTCACAAATTCTCAAGCCACCATGCATGACCTCTTAATGGTCTTCTAATCACCTAGAAACAATAATGATGACCTCAAGGGCCTTCATTTTTTTATAGGACCTCATGCATGAGACATGATCCCTAGAGAAATAGGTCTTAGGGCCTACGACTCTAGGTTTTGGTCCTAAAACATGGCATTGACCACAAGAGCCATTATTTGTACATAAGATGTAGACTCCTATATATATCCTAATTGGATGTTTTGAGTGATAGGGATGGTTCTTGAAGTTGTAGACATAGTCATAAGAGGAAATAGTTACCTTAGGTCCTATAGGAGGATTGTAATGATGGTAACAACTCCTGAAACCAACACCTTAAAGTCACCTTGTTTAAAGGTCAAAATGGAACACCATTTAGATGTTTTGAGATCTAGGCATGGTTCTTAATCCCATAGACATGATTGCAAGAGGAAGTAGTTGAATTATTCCCAAAAACAAGGTTGTAAGCATCTAGGGGCAGCCAAAAATCCTCAAACCACCCATACATGACCTCTTCACAGTCTTCTAGTCAATTCCTATAAATAGTAATGATGTTATGGGGCCCCTTGCATGGACTATGATCCTTACTTGGAATAGTTAGGACCTAATTCATTAGTGCTTACTCCTAAATAAACTCATCAAAGGTACACCAATAATCTAATTTATTCCCATATATCACTCATAGGTACAAATAATTTTCACTTGATACGGCCTTTATTATTTTTTAGGTCCTCATGCATGAGATATGAGCCATAAAGTAATATGTTTTGGGGCCTATGTATTTAGGATTTTATTCCTAAGCCATGGCCTAGAACACAAGACCAATCCCTTGTACATAAGATGAAAAACTCCTAGTTATATCCTAATGGGATGTTTTAACCACTGTGTATTTTTTTCGAGGTTGTAGACATGGTCATAGGAGGAAATAGTCTCCTTATGCCCTACATGAGGGTTGTACACATCCAAGGAAAATCACAAATCCTCAAGCCACCACACATGACCTCTTACTGACCTTGTAGTCACCTAGGAACAATAATGATGCTATGGTCCCCTTTGAAATGATGGTGATCCTTATTTGGAACCACTAAGACCTATATCCTTGCCTCTTACTCCTACAAAAACTCACCCAAAGTAATCCAATCATGTAATTTGTTTAAATATACCATTCATAGGTACAATTATTTTCCTTGATAGGGCCTTTGTGGTTTCCCTATATGCCACTCTTGATAGAAATCTATTTTCTCAAGTAGACCTAGTAGATAGTACTTTTCATGCCGCAGGTATGATACTAAAGTACTTGGAAATAATGGAGAAAGCGCTAGTTGTAAGCGCTAGTTATAAGCATTAGTTGTGAGAGTCAGTTGTAGGCGTGTTAAGAGTCAGTTGTCTAGTTGTCTTTGGTTTGTATGTAGCCAACTCGGGAGAGTATTTTCCTATATA
This sequence comes from Picea mariana, assembly GCA_032191745.1. NCBI lineage: Eukaryota > Viridiplantae > Streptophyta > Pinopsida > Pinales > Pinaceae > Picea > Picea mariana. Next base: position 13,660 of record JASDQU010242282.1, read on the forward strand.
AATATGTAATCCGTCTTCATTGAATGATAAGAAGTGAGTGTAGCCTCACCGTGTTGTTTTTCTCTCGTATATTTTATCTTGGTATCAGAGCCACGAGGAGAAGTGCGAAAATTCTTGAAGTTCGCAGGTCCCTCCTCTGGCAGGGTGCGGAGGCATTACTACTCGGCCTTCACTCACGTAGAGAACGGAAAAATTCCCGCAGGCCAAGACAGCATTGCAGTGCAGAAGTATTTGGGCATTCTCGTAGTCGGAGTACTTGAGAGCTGCGAACTCCCCACAGTCCAATAAATCGTGAGGTGCGAGAACTGCGAACTCCCCGCAGTAAATTAAATCGTGCGTTTGATTGGAGTTTGATTGCGGATTTGCATGCGTGAGCGGCTGCCTGAGTTTACTTACGAATTTCCATGCATGAGCCGACTAGAGAGAGAGACGCCCCATATCTTTGTTGAATGAGACTCGTTGTGAGATTGAAGCACGATCTTGAGAGGATCGCAGCGAAAGCGTGAGTTTGTTGTTTAGATTCATATTCATACATTTCAAAGCGTGAGTTTGAGCATTGCAAAGGGTTGAGTTTGTTGGTCGCTACATTTCTTCATACATTTTGTTTGAGCGTGATTTTTAGGGAGCTTTGAAAAAAGAGAAAGAAAAGAGTTTTAATCGTGGAGGAGTTTTTAAGAGTTTTTATGGTTATTCACTTTTTCATTATTATTATTAAAAGTGGATAAAGTGCATGCATGTGGAGTTTTTATATAAAAGTTTTTTATATATAAGCTTTAATTTTTATATGTAAATCTTTGAATGGGAGTGCAACATTGTATTGTTTTATTAAGTGGATACTTTTTAAAACCTAAGGTGAATTTTTTTTTAAGGAGGGAGTTATAAGTTTTTTTTTAAAAAGTGGATATTTTGGATATTAAGATGCATGCATGATATAAGCTGAGAACAGAGATAGATTGAGTCAGATCGGTGGTATCCGAAGGCAGAGCGACAAAACATTGCATATCCTTGGTGATTTTCTTAGAGAGACTAAATTGCAACAATGGCGAATCCGCTAGCAGAGACCTACCTCAACGAAGCCAACAAGTTAGATGGCTCAAACTTCATTAACTGGAAATTCAAGATGCAGACGCTCATGGAGGGCTATGGTGTCTAGAACATTGCG